>WHYT01012720.1:0-10691 GCA_009806455.1 Tetrax tetrax | reverse complement strand
TTTTTTTTTTTTTTCCCTTTACTTGATTTTCCATAGGTTTTATTTTTCCCTGAAGTACTCAGAAAAAAAATCAATGCAACCATTGTTAACTGTCTTCCATATCAGAGTGTAAAGTACTTCCTTTGATCTCTCATTCTGGACAGGTCAGATTTGGCTTTCTGTCTATCCACCGTAACTTCACTGCCATCAATTGGTTAACATGGGGGAGAAAAAAATGACAGAAAATCCTCAAACAACTCTTTGCAACATAGGAAAGAACAGAACAGAGTGGGTTCCTGCACCAGCTCACAAAACCAGCCATTAATGAACCTTAAATTCAATTACTAAAATAAACATACAAAGAGATAGCAGATGTACTAAGTAGTCTTACTGTATAGGAAGGCAGTAATTTTAAGCATTATAGACTGTTGAATATATTTATACAGCTCTCTACGCAACAGTCAGTCAAAGGTTCTCAGCTAAAGTGTCTCCACTGCAAGACAACTCTTCATTTTACTGAATTCTCTTAAGACACTTACAAAGCCATCACTTTTTGAAGAAACTATAAACAAGAAATTAAACTGGAAGAAATACATTTTTGTTTTAGTTAATATGAAGAATTGAATTTTCTCCCATGCTGACAGCTGTTAAATGCTCAGCTTTCAACCTCTCTGTTTTTAATAGTAAAATTGCATTCCTTCTTCACTTAAACATCTACTGAGCTGACAAAAGTTTCCCCTTTAGAAAGTGATGGTTAGAAAAAAGAAAGCTGAGAGCAAAGGGAAAAAAAAATAGAACTAGGGATGTCATGATTATTCTAGGGTTTGATTTTATTGCATTAAATAATTAAAAGGATGTTGGGCATTTTGCTTTCATTATTTTCCACATGCCAAAAGATTTGTTAAGTCTAATTTTTACTCAGTATATGAATTAGCACTTGTTTATTTGCTACATGGTAGAAAATATTAAGTCTACAGACTTTTCAGTTAATTAAAAGTACAGTCACAAAGTCCTGTCTCCTCTTCCACACACTCTTTCTTACTTTTTTGAGCTGAAAGTTGCTGATGACATTGCTATATTGAATCTTCAGTCAAGTAATATCAACTTCAAACAAATATCAACAGCATTTCCACCTGTTTCAGTGAAAAGCTTTCTGCAAGCCATATTCAGTCAGAGAAGAAAACCTCACTAATATCTGTCAATGTCCAACTGTCAGTTTGGATGAGAATAACTTAAGAGAAGGCTGATTTTTCAGTTGGTATCTGCCAGAGTTTGTGATTTCTGATCCGATAATTTAGAACTAAAGCTTCACGTCATTAGAACTGGCCATACTTTTAATTGCCAACCAATTGGCTGACTACAGGGCTCTTTCATTAAACCTTCTGCCTGAAGAAGGCTTTCAGAAACAGCAATTGTTTCAGAAGAACCCTGGGAAGTACGCAACCATGTTGCAGCACCGGAAATTGAAAAGAAAAGAAAAAGAAAAAGTAACTGAAACCATATGAACTGATCTGTGTTTAAAAATGAGTAGTAGTAACTAAATCGACCATGTGGCTGTCCTTTCCTGTAGAAAAAGGAAAAAGAAAATCCCTGCAGTATTTAGATCATCTTGAAGCTTTCATAATTTCCTAAGGCTATGCTTGCAGCAGAGCTGACTTACATTGCTGGGTAAACCTGCACAGTTTTGAAAGAAGCCAAACCTTTAAAAAAGAGAAGAAACAAAATATGATAGCTTTGTGTGGAGTCAACATTAAACTAGACACAAAAATAGCATCTCTCACTGCTTGGAGAGAAATAGGGCAATCTTTTACAGAGTTGAACCACACGCTAGGAAATTGATATGACTGGTTTCTCTCTGTTATACATTTAATTTTTTTTTTTTCAATAACTGCCAGTGAGTAAAAGACAAGTGAATGATTATTTATTCATTTCATTTTTCCCCTTTTAAAACAAGTTCTCCTAAGGCACTGAACAGCACACAAATGAAGGTTCACAATGATTCGTAAGTACTGAACAGCATTCCCCAGAGGGTGAGCAAGGACATTCCCATGCTTTACATCCATCTCCTGCTCTTCAGTCATTAGTTACGGTTCTTCCTTTCTCATGTAATGTACAGGTTACAAGATAGTCTGACAGACTGAGACAGACTACAGAGAAACACAACTTCATATAAAAGCCTTCTGCTTTGCACACCCTATGACCTTAACCAGGCCCAAAATAGGACGGTAGGCTGGTGAAACCCACACACCTGCATAGTCCTTAACTGCCCTTCAGCACTGAGTACTGACTGAAGGACTAAGCAAGGTTATCACTTTTTCTCCCTGTGAGGCAGAAAAGAGGAACTGGATCCTATATTTAGGTAGGAAAAAAAAAAACCAAACCCAAAGAGGCATTGCATAGAAGACCACTGTTGGAGCTTGTTGCCACTGAGCAGATCAGCATTTTTACAAAATGTCACATCATACTGGGTACCACTTCTGCCTCCAAAGGAATATGTCTCTTGCTTGTGAAAGTTTTAATTTGTTTTGTATTCTAGGTCAAATATTAATGACTAAAGACCATTCATAATTTCAGAAATGGAAGTTCATTAAAAGCAAACACTATGCTTTTGACATTTAAAAAATATTTTTATCTGGTAAATGAAACAGTTACGTCAATCTCTAATATACAGAACTGTTAACTAACTTACACATTTAGAAAGAATGTTATGCCAAAGGGAAAATTACATCTCAACCCTAGCATCTGCGTTAGAGAATAATTTCACATGATTGAATTAATTTCTGTCACTTAACCTTGTTTCACAAGACAACAAGTGTAAACCAACATTGAAACACCAGGCAGTGCTAGAAAGAGCATTTTCCTGCTACTTTTACTTCAAAACTGCTACTCAGCTACCAACAGGGCACGTCAATACCACATCCAGTATTGTATAAAGTAACTGTATAAACCACCTTCCATATGAACTTTTAAATGTACTATGTCAAGTTAATATTTTGTGATGAAAATCTTGTACACAAAAGCATGGCAACATAAAATTGCTGTTATCATGACACAGTGCTTCATTTTCATTTGCTCACCAGCCTTCTAATCTTCACTTTACAGTGACGGCCATTACATAGATACTACGTATCTGTAGTAATATATCTGATAAATTACCCTCTTCCTATATAGAGCTTTCTGCTGAAGTTGAATAGGTTTAACGAAAAATAAATAAATAAATACTCTTAACTCTTCACATGGGATCCCTAAGCTAATACCTCAGTGTTATTTTGGTAGAAGTAAGGGTCACAAAGTCTTTCTGAAAAGAACCATACAGCCTTCAAGGGCTGACCAATATTTCATTTTCTCAATAAAACACATTACAGAAACAGCAGCTGTACTTGTTCTAACCTAGTTTAATACCATATTTAATACCATACTACATAAACAATGAAACTAATACTATTTAATACTGCTTTTCAAGGCCTAAGGATGAAAGCTTCTGTACTCAGTCAACCTTAAAAGAAACCCACTCTGATTACTGCACTTTCATGTATTTTGTGGAGCTTTCCTAACTGCTTTCAGTTCAGTTTACCCTATCTAGTCACTGCAGAAATAGAAACAAACATTACAAATCCTCACTAGAGCAATAAAATAAATGTGTCAACTACCCCATTGGTAGTCACACAGATTTTTTTACAGAAGTGGAACTGGGACAGTCTGCTTAATCAAGGGAGCCAGATAGCAATCTACCTTAAAGTAACCATCTCAGGTATGTAAAACAAAGCACTGAATGGATATAAGGTCACTTTGCTGAATCAAAGCTGTTGAGAGTATTTTTGAATCAGTAACATTGATAGCCACAAATTTTGGTGGATCAGCCTTTGTGCTCCTGCCCTATTTCACAATGCAACTGCCATCAACTAGTCCCCAGATTTTCTCATTTGTCCCTTTCCCACCTTAAATTCTGCAAGGTGATGTATCCAACTGCTGCTGCCTCATTTACAATGTGGAAGTTGGTCCCTCTTTCAACTAACTACTCACTGAATACTTACTATTTTAATTTTCTGTTTGTTGTATTGACTACCATCCCTTCAATATAAAAAGCTCTACAGGCCCCTCTGCTTACTGTAGACCTTTACTTACACGTACAACAATTTGATTTAACTCCATGGAATGACAGTATAGTTCCACTGATCACCATGAACAACCATGGATACTTACTATCATGTAATAGAAAACCTATTTAACTTTAAGATTCTGTAACTACAAAAAAAAAAATCATGAGCAGATAAATTTTAATAAAGTCATATAAAGTCTCCATTCCCTAGATTATCTTTGAAACTCATGAAATGCTGAAACAGATCAAAATAGTTCACCTCACCAAAATACTCACTAAAGTACAAAATATCATAGAGTATCTGAAAGACAAGTCAACTATGGTACAATTCCACGAACATTCATGAATTCACTACCTTGCCTCTGTTATGACCAAACAATCTCCATGTTAACATAAAAAAGCACATATTTTATTTGACTCCTAAATTAAGCACTTCCTAGATAACACTGATAATCTTAAATCAAATCTATATAGATATATGCATCACTTATTTGCACACAGTAACTCTGACTTTGTATGAAGTTTTAAAAAGTTCATAGCTGGTAGTGCAAAATATGAAATTTAGCTCAAAGGTTTTATCAAACTTGAAATATTTTGTTTTTCCCCTAACTATCTTACTCAAGATAGATGTTTTCTTTAAACACAGTTCTTCCTTATTGCTTATTCTATTTTCTCGTCAATAGCAACCGCAATACTACTTGCAAACTCCTTAAAAAACCAGGAAAACTTTCTGTTGGCATTATGGGACAGCTTGTACACTTTGGGGCTACATAACATAAAAATCAGTAAACCGTGATTTGTCAGTTTATTTATTCTATGCTTATAAAAAAAATCACGAAATTACACAGCACACCTCACAAGACCACGTGTAATCATGCGATGCCTTTGTATAACACATAGGGAACAGGCTGAAGGAGTTGGGTCCCAGTTTTTCACAGCTAAATATTATCATTTCCTCAGAAAAAAAAACTGTAAAAGAAATATGTCTTACTAAAATCTTCCCTCTCACTCCTTTTGAAAACTTTTTTTCCCTTCCATCTACTATAAGTGCATACTTAAAACTTAAATATATGTTTAAAATCAGCATGAACTCTGAGAATTTTGCTGAAATTCTCAATTTCACGCCAGAAGTAGCAAACTGTGGGAAAACCACCTACACAACTAAAAAAAGGTACACAAAACTCTTCCCAATGAATTTCAAGATCTCACTTGCGTGAGTTTGTATGGAAGAAAGCACAGAAATCACCCTATTTGGTTTATTAAAAAAACCTGATATTAAATCTTACTTTGACACAGTTTATCATTCAATATTGTTGGTATGTTGGGGATTTCTAGCTTCAGTATGCAGTACTATGCAGAGATTCTCCAAATTAGTATTATATAAGCTGTCCAGAGCTCCAGAGGTAACAGAACTCCATCAACGGGGCATTCTGACAATAAGGGTAGCCAACATAATGCTCTAAGTGTGTCTATGACCCTGTAGGGGAAAATCAACACCAGAGTTTACTTTCAGCAGTTAAAACTAGGCTGTGTAAGAGGCCCTAAATGCCCAGATCCATCTTAAATGAAATAAATAGCTCTGGTTACTCCATCCTCATTACAGAATTCAGGCTAACCTAGCAGGAGGCAAAAGCAACCATACTATGACGTGCAAAGAAGAATCGGATTAGCAGCACAGTGACTCAATTACCAGTGGCTTTGTCAGCAGCAGTTGATTAAATTTGAATTTTACCATTCCTGCAGCATCACTAATTAATCCACAGAACTGGAATTTCAAAGACATCACAAGGACTAGCCAACTAATTCTATGCTTAAAGCATCATTTAACTCTGTGTGGAAACACAAGGAGAGTAAGAGTGCAGCGATGGCCAGTCTGAAAAGGCATGCATTCGCAACAGTTCACGTAGAAGGAAAACGTTTTTATCTCTTACCGATCAGTCCTTTTTCAAGAGTAAAGGTTTTGTTTGTGAACATACATTCAAATGCCACAATATGGAAAACTTTGTTCACTGTGTTGTGGGTCCCAACAATTCGAATATACCTACGGGGGAAGCAAAAAAAAAAAAAAAGTTAAGTAGCACAAGTTCAGCATGACAAACTTCCACGCACTAAAATATAAATGATTGAGTTGGACTATATTATGCAGATCCATAAGCACTGAGTAACTGTTAAAAAAAAATAAAATAAGAAAAGGAGCAAAAGGAATATAAATTTCACAGCAAACTTGCATCTACTCTGGATGCTGGCTCCAGTACAATCTAAGAAAAAGAAAAAATATTTAAAGGGTTGTGAAATCTGTCAAAAATCTTTCTGGACTAATATGCCAAGGAAAGCAAAATGAGAGACTTTCTGGCTCAGAAATGGTCTGTTAGTGCAAATGTGTTCTCATGGAGGCTTTAAATAATAACAACAATCATTTAAAAATCCCTTTGCCAACTACTTTTCACCACAATGAAAGACTTTATACAGCCAAGACAAACCCAACAAATCAGTGAGGCTTCTCTGCAGAGGCAAAAAATTAGTTGCATTTTAATATGACTGTTTCTAATTCTAACACTGGATATACAGGACATCAATGTCTTTGTTGGTGTAACAACAACAACAAAATCTGAACAGTCAAATGTTATGAAACAAAGCTAGCTCTGGGTTTCCTTCCTGGTTCTATAACTTCTACTTCTAGACTCTAATTGAAAATTAAATAGAGCTGCTCTTGAACACACTGGGACCTATTCACCTCCTGTATTACCCTGGAGGCTTCACCTTCTATAAACAGCCATTAACCTTGTTCAGTTTGATTCCCACATCTTCTGAAGATATCCAACAGTTCTTACTATCAATTCTAAAAAATCCTAAACAGAATATTGTACACCATCTCAATAACTGTTGATCAAGCAACGCAGAAAACTACCCAAATCAAATACTATTACCCCACAAAATGAGTTACCCATGCTGTAGAAAGCTTTGTATTGTAAGAATTCATTTCGATTAAGAAGTATCAGAATGTATGACTCTTAAGCAACATCCTCAGTCTGTGGTATAAAACAAACTTCCATTTCTATAGTCATAGACATAGACATTACATAAAGTCATAGACATTACTTATACTTATTTGTCTTTACAATACATAGAAAAAAATCTTCTAAAAAAAAAATTTTAAATGCACTTATCCCATGCAAATGACTGCAAGAGACAACTAAGTTACCTGAATATCATGACATCACTAAAATTGCCAAAGTTTTTGACCTGTGCTCCTTTTAGCTTATGCAATAGTATAACTTTTTAAAAAATCCATTATTATATTTTTTTTTCTGAAAATAACAAAATTGATATACAATACGCTTAAAATTTAACTTTAAAAATTATTTTAATTATCATGACTTGAAAAAAAAATGATATGTTATTTTCTTAATTAATATTAAGTTGCAGATCAATTAATTATCACAGTGGCAAATTTCCTGCAAGTCATTATACATAGAAAAAGTGAAAGTTTCAAAACTGCAGAAAATATTTATTTTTCATAAAGAAGTTGAACCTATATTCTAAGAGTAAAGTAGAACTTAGCCCTCACTATGTAACTGTGACAAGTGCATGCAAAGAGCATCGCAGGAATCTCGGCTGGCAGTCAGGGGAAGAGCAGCTCTTTCCCCAGACCTGCACATGTGGACCAGTCAGTTGCTGCAAGGTGGTATGTGAAATGTCGTATTTTGGGATTCACAGCAGGAAGGTAAAACCCTATCAGCCTCAGTTTTTCTTAACATCCTGAGAATAATTTGCAGTGCTTTTGCAAGTGAGGCACAGTCAGGTACAGCTCTAGCAAAGGCACAGTAGACACACAGAAGCAAGACCCCAAGGTTTCTACTCACAAAGCTGACCCTCTGAAAAACTGTCACTGAAGATCCATTGAAAGGATTATCATTAAATTATTAAAGAGACTAACAGTATGCTGTTCAGAGAAAGTTAACCTGAAGTTTGAAAAAATCTTTCTGTTTTAGAAGGTCTGGTAAACATCTTCAGCTAAGTGTATGCCGCCTCCTTGAAGTTACAGGAACAGATGTAGCTGGTCCAGTCTTTTCAGATTATTTTCTTTTTGTCAATTCACAAGCAAAGTATAAACCCTAAACACACTGGCAACCAGGATCTGACAAGAGTACATGCTGTCATTCTATCCAGCATCAGAAGCGCAGAATTTGACTAAACATAGGAAAAATCTTGGAACATTTATATGCACACGCAGAGGCTGGCTTGCTATTGAGACTCCTTTGCCTCTCTCAGGCCAGAAAGGTATTGATGGAGTTGTGCTGCTTGGACAAAACATGCTCTCAGCTAACCAACAGAGCATTACTAATGCAGATACTTTGACATACTTCAGTTACGCTTCCTTGCTTTAAAGAGTTCAGAGAATAAACAAAGTAACAATATTAATAGGAAAACAAGAAACTGCTTCATAATTAGCTTTAAAAGCTAACTTATTGTTGTGGTTTAGCCCCAGCTGGCAGATAAGCACCACATGGCCACTTGCTCACCCACTCCTCTCCCCAGAGGGATGGGGGATTAAAAAAAATAGAACAAAAGGTTCATGGGTCGAGATAAGGACACAGAGATCGTTCAGCAATTACCATCAAGGGCAAAACAGACTTGGTTTGGGGAAAGTTAATTTATCGTCAATCAAAACAGAGTAGGATAATGACAAACAAAATCAAATCCTAAAAACACCATCCTCTCATCCCTCTCCTCTTCCTGGGCTTAATTTTACTTCTGAATTCTCTACCTTCTCCCATCAAGTGGCACAGGGGGACAGGGAATGGGGGTTGTGGGCAGCTCATCACACATTGTTTCTGCAGCTCCTTCCTCCTTGGCGGAAGGACTCCTCACACGCTTCCTCTGCTCCAGCATGGGGTCTCTCCCATGGGAGACAGTCCTTTACAAACTTCTCCAGCATGAGTCCTTCCCAGGGGCTGCAGTTCTTCATGAACTGCTCCAGTGTGAGTACCTTCCACTGGGTGTGGTCCTCCAGGAACAGACCGTTCCAGTGTGGGTCCTCCATGGGTCCACAGGTCCTGCCAACAAACCTGCTCCAGTGTGGGCTTGGCAGAGGGCCACAGCTTCACATCCACCTGCTCTGGTGTCGGGTCCTCCATGAGCTGCATGCAGGTGGCTCTCTGCTCCACCACGGACCTCCACAGGCTGCAGGGGGACAGCCTGCCTCACTATGGTCTTCACCATGGGCTACAAGGGAATCTCTGCTCTGGTGCCTGGAGCACCTCCTCCCCATTCTTCACTGACCTTGTTGTCTGCAGAGTTGTTCCTCTCACATATTCTCACTCTTTTCTCCACTGCTGCTTTTCCCAGCAGGTTTTCCCCCTTCCTAACTATGTTATCACAGAGGCACTACCACTGTCACCGATGGACTCAGCCTTGGCCAGTGGTAGGTCCATCTTGGAGCTGGCTGGCATTGGCTCTATTGAACACAGGTGAAGCTTCCTGTCTAGCAGCTTCTTACAGCCCCCCTCTCTGCTACCAAAACCTTGCCACGCAAACCCAACACATTTATTTAGATTTTTTTTCTGATACATAATTTTAACACTTAGGCAAACTTTTTGATGGGTTTTGTCTTTATTGTTTTGTCGGGGTATTTTTTGTGTGTAATTTTAATGTATCAAGAGGGTAAATGACACACAAGACTTGGAACAGTTTGCCACAGGAAAAGCATCTCTACTGCATGCTTTGGTTAAATAACGTATCACTCAGTGGTTAGCAAAGTTCTCTGCCAACAGGTAGAAAGAAACAAAGCTTATTCTTCTGTGCTAAATAGCCTATCAGTTATTTTTAACAATAGGTGACAATGTTTCATGTTGCTGGAAAGCTGAAATTTTGTGGTAATGTAAAACAAAATCCCATCCATTGAAATAATCATAGAATCATAGAATGGTTAGGGTTGGAAGGGACCTTCAAAGGTCATCTAGTCCAACACCCTTGCAAGGAGCAGGGACATCTCCAACCAGATCAGGTTGCTCAGAGCCTCATCCAGCCTGGCCTTAAATGTTTCCAGGGATGGGGCATCCACCACCTCTCTGGGCAACCTGTTCCAGTGTTCTACAACCCTCATTATAATTTTTTTTTTCCTAATAACTAATCTAAATCTACCTCCCTCTATTTTAAAACCATTACCCTTTGTCCTATCACAACAGGCCCTACTGAACAGTCTCTCCCCATCTTTCTTGTAGGCCCCGTTGAGGTACTGGAAGACTGCTATAAGGTCTCTTACATTAATGTAATGCATACATTAATCTTCTAAAGGATATTATTTCAATGTTCTAATATTATTGCAAGGTAGAATGTAATGATATGACAAACCCCATCCCTTCTCCCCAATATAATACATATATTTTATTCTTTTCTTATCTCTCTCAAGATGAACGATCAGAACGATTTCCTGCCTGAATCTTGCATTCTTCTACTTGGTAGAAATTAAAGTAATGCAATCTTCAAAATTACTTTAAACACCCTAACTTCTAAAATCACATTCTTAGATTTTCCTTAAAAATTGTACCTATTATTCCACCTGATGCAAGATACTGAAGCCACTATGCCTGAGACCCTAAAGATAATCTTC
>WHYT01012719.1:0-26410 GCA_009806455.1 Tetrax tetrax | reverse complement strand
ATACTTTAAAATAAGAAAACTCAAGCATTCCATTTTGACATGGTTTGGGGTTTTGTTTGTTTTTTAATTAGAGCTCTTTTCTCCCAAGCATACCTTCATTAATAAGAACACACTTTTCAAGAAAACGTTTCCACAAAAATATCTTCCAACACATTGAACATTTACCAGAAGTATTTTACTACCCTGCACAAAGACTAGCAATACTTAATTTTGCACAAAAAAATACTGACTCTGAAATCTGTTCTTAATTTTGCAGTGTATTCATTCTCAGATGTGGAGCTACAATGAGTTCTCCCAGTGTGAGAAGCTACTGGCCTGATCCTATGTGAATGCAACAGCAAGAACCAAGACAACAGATATGATCCTCTAAAAACTCTTTGGCAAGTGAATAATTATTTTATCGTATTTCTTTTAAACAACAATTCAATAGGAATGAAAGGCTGAAAAAAAATCAGTAGCAGGATGTTTCTAAATTGGACAATAGTCCAAAACCAGCTGGTTTTATGCACAAATCTGCATAGTTTTCATAAAAGGCAGAAAATATAGATGCCTACTGGCACTGAAGTGCAAACTGGAGCGTTAGCAGTATGAACAGCAGAGTGACAGAGCAGGATCATCACCTGACACTAAATCTGATGGAAAAAATGCGCCTGGAACAAGAAACCAATTTTAATCTGAGGGACCCCTAATACACTTCCCTTCTAGAGCACCTCAGTTTCGACTGCGTTATAAAAAGCATAAGAGGATGTGAGGGAATAACCAAACTTGAGAACCTGCGCACACCTTTTTTAGGAATATACAGACTCAAATTTGACATATGCACAAAATTAGTCTGAAAAAGTGAGATGGCTTTTTGGCATCTAGAATTCAATATAGTTTCATAGTTAATAGATTAGCATCAATTCCTAACTCCATGTATCCTGCAATGCCTAAATATTGCTTCATTGTCCTGGACACCACACCTGCAAAAGCCTACAGAGTGCATCCGAGTGAGCACGCTGCCCCATTTGTTTACTTTTTAAATGAGCATGAGTAATTCTGGAGACGCTGCTCTATCAATGCACGCGGGTTAGTCAATATCTTATTGATATGAACAATATGTAAGCCATGTAAGCCATGAAAATTTTTAGGCAAAAATCCCCAAAACATGAAGCTTTTGAGTCTGCATTTACAAGAACTACAGTCCATCCTTCCATGCAAAACTGCCAAGACTTTTAACCCCAAATACGCCAATCTCAGATGCCGCCGCCCATTGCTCCCGCTTACTAACAGAGGCATCCCTGGGGTGAAGTGAACCCCGGGGTTCACTTCTCGCCCTAGAAAACAGCGTGGAAGGCGCAATGTGCCCCAAACTCCTCTTCTACCAGGATTCGTAAGAACAAATTAACGCTCCCTCACATTCTCTTCTTCTCTGCTAGAGAGAAGACTCTGGTAATGTTGAATTTCAGAAGCTTTCTACTATCTTAAGGAGAAAAAGGAATAACTTCCAGCATTTTATAACCACCCTTTCCAAGAGCTCCATGTTCAGTGATGCCAAAGTCCCAGCTGGTTGTTCAAATTATTTGATGGAGAGAATTTCCTCAAACAGGGAAGCTCTGATTATCCAAGTTTAGGTGTGGAGTTACTGCAAATGTCCTGCTTAGAAACTTGCTAACACCTCACCCCATTTGCTTCTGTAAAGCGAACTGTCTATGTAGTTTCTGCTAATGACTAACTCCACAGCACTTTGTTGTCAGGTTCAATAACCAAACACTGGAAGTCTGGGCCATTTTACAGAGTGTTTTCATTACTCTACAAAATCCTTGTTTTGTTGGGTTTTTTTTTTGTTTTTGTTTTTAAGATCACATGAAAGCAAAACTCCATCAATGGTTAAGCTGAAACATCTAATGACAATGAATGCAGATTTACTCACACAGTCTTTTGCCTTTGTTTAAAGTCTACAATTTCAGTGAGCATTCCTGCTATTTAATTTCTTTCCCAAAAAAAGGAACAAACAAAAGATTGCAAGGCCAAGTGCAATGAAACCTCTAAATCCACAGAAGGAACTCCTGGTTTCCAGGGGGATCCACATTAGTACAGAAACCTCTTTGTAGCCTGCAAGATGCAGATACTAACAAATATGTTATTTTATAAATATAGTTTGAGTTTGATTTTTTTTCCATCAGCAAAGCAGAATTTTCATCATATTTTATATGATCTTGAGTTTTCTTTTTTTTGTAATTACACTAAGGAAGCAATAATGGGAATTTCTTTTACCCTTCAACATCATGAGCTAGTCAGATGAGAACTTTGTATTGCATAATACATGATGCCCTGCTTTACATGTGATATGCTTTACAGAAATCGTAAGTCTAATTGCGAAAGACTACTGTTACAAAACATTCTCATCACTGGCGTGTTTAATTGAGCTCCTGAGAGGCAGTATCAGTAAGACTTAGGGATAAATAACCAGTAGTCCCATTGGTCTCACCAAGAATCCATTGATGTTTCATAAATCCTAGTCAGTACAAATCTAATTGAGTTACCATGCTGAATTAGCTTACATCTAAATGGCATTCATGTCTACAAATGGAATAATTAGAGTCTAGAAAATGGGATATATCAAGTGCTATCCCAAGTGACAACAGCGAGACGTTTGTATTCATTCAATCAACTGCTTTAAAAAAGCAGATGTAATACTTGATTTGGGGTTGATGACGAGACAGTGTTATTGAGCCTAGCAATGATATTAGACAGAGAATGTTAACTGTTTTTTCATATCTATCTATTTGTATTTATTCTAAGGGAATCTTCACTTTGATTCTTCCAGATTTTGCTTTAGGATACAAAGTCATTACATGACTGCATCCTCCCTGTTTTATTTCTAGGGTAATGAAATCAGCTACACTCATTAGCGCTCTTCTTTTCACTGCTAGAATTCTAAGATGAATAGCAAATAAATCAATAAATAACAAGGTTGCCACAGAACTTTCAAAGCTACTAATATTTTTATCCTCAGTACCGAAGGAGTCTTTAGCCAGCACAGAGGAAGCAGGACTGTTCATTTTGTCACCTTGCTTAACCGCTTTCTTCTCCATCCTGAATGAAATAAAGGACCATTACACTCTTGCCGGAACCCAGTGTCGCCCTGCCAGCGACATCCGGCACGTCAGACTGAAATTCAGCAGATGCCACAGTTGGCTGGTTCGGGTGTGGTTAAACACCATCTGTTTTTTCAGGACAAACATAAAACACGGCTATCTCAAACCGTATCTAAAAGCACTTTTAAATTAGGATGAATCTTTGCAATGCTGGCTAACAGATTCCTTTAATTCAGAAAGTAGTCTAATTTGCATGCATATTTTATTTATTACACCAATTAAGTTTTGCAAATAGTTTGCAATGAGGTCCCTATGACCTAATAATTCACAATTACTCCTGGGATATCCTGCCCACTTTAGCACGTTTTGAATAATATCGCTATCTCCTTGAGAAAAATAATGCATTTTTTACATGATGGATTTATTAAGAGTGTGCACACCTCTTTCTTAACCAATTTCACTCTAGACAGGGTTACTGGAAATACTCCACAGGCCTTTGTCATGTTGGTTAATGAATGCTTTCCTTCAGCTTCCTGTCTTTCAGATCCTTGTCTTCTAAGCTCTTGTGGAAATCCCACGTATATCCAATCGAGATGAGCACTCTGGGTGGTAACACAATATAAATGAATAATAACCATTTGAAACTGCCAGGATGACATTCTCTTTCTGCTATGGAATTAAATAACGGGGCATAGTTGAAAACGGACATTGTGGAGTCAACTTATCGCAGTCAAATCTACTCAAGTCTCGCAAACTTACGCCAGATTTATACTGCAGAATTTCACTTCCAAAAAAACTGCATCTGAAAAAATTTAATGTGAGAGTCACTTGGATCTATTCAAATAATGACACATTGTATTGAGTTATTTTATAAGAAAAAAACTACCATATAGTTTGCTCTGCTTTAATCAGCTTTATACGGAATTTTACATGAGCTTAGAGTATGAGAAAATGCTTTATTGTGATAGGCTGTTCGAGCAAGACTGCCATTTCCTTGTACTTCATATGCAGAGCTTCCTCCCTTAAAGCATTCTGCTGGTAATATGCATTTCTAAATTTATTTTTCATTCCATTACAAACAACCTAACAAAACTCCCTCTTTAGAAGAAAAAAATCCCAGTTTGCAAAGACAGGGAAGATGAGATATTTGCTCACAACAACAAGAAGGATCAGATAGTATATATTTCACATGTGGCTTTCAGATACAGCCTTGAGTATTTGCCTGTGGTTTTGGAGAAGGCGATTCCTAGGGAGGGGAGCACTAGAGGCCCCGGCCTCCCTCTGCCGCAGCAGAAAGGCCGGCAGCCGCCCGCCCCCGGTCCCCTCACTGCCCAAGAGGCCCTTCACTGAGAAAGCCTCTCTGGATATTCCATTCCCTCTGGTTCGGTGTGCTCTGCTGTCTCACCCCGCTGAAGCACACCATCGAGTAAGCACCCTTCTTCCCGAGTGCTGATCGCTGCTAAATATTTGTGCGCACGCGGCAGCTGCAGTCTGCGCAGGGCACGGTCTTTTTGTCAAAGGTCACCGACATCCCCGTCAGTGTAGGTCACGGTTCTCTCCCCGCAGCCATCCTGGAGCGCTGTCTCCCGTTACCGCTCTCTTATTTTACACTGTCTTTGATAATGAAGTGCCGGGTGCTGTGCTCCGTGTAGAGCCAGATCCTGCCCTCATACCGAGGCACTGGCTCTGGCGCACTTTGCCCACTTTAACACACCAGATCCTTGCCAAAAAGCAACTGAAGTCCTTCCAGCTGCTGACTTCGATCCACTCGTTCATGCTGAGCCTTTGCAACAGCCCACCCAGTTTCCTGTCTCATTGCCCGCCCGTGGCGAGCCGTCACCTTTTCCTCAGTCATTCCCAAAAGTAAATCTCATTTCAGATTATTTTCCCCAGCTGATTTGATCTCATCCTATTTTGCCCAGCAAAATGGACTCATTGGTACTTTCTACCTGTTCTAACATAACACCTGTGGATTCTTTTCTTGTATGTCTAAAGTTCCTCTTGATAAAATGTACCTTGGAATGTAAAAAATAAAATTAAAATGGGCAATTCCAAATAGGCAACTACAGAGAAAATGATTATGCTTTAAATTAATTAATTAAAAAAAAAGTAGCCGTTTCCTTGTCAGCGGCAAACTCTTTCAGAAGGGAATGCTGCAAGAGGCCTACATCGTGCCTTTGCGTATAGCGGTACCTATGCTTTATTGATAGCAAAATGAAGTTATGAATTCTGCATTTTAATCTTCTGACATTTGGTTTTAAGCAAGCGGGAGCCGTACTCATGTGTGAGAAGACAACCCAAACCAGCAAAAACGTGCAGGATAAAAGCCGGTTGCGCAGTGTAAATCCCAAGTGGCCGCATTCATTGGGCCCAACGAGGAGTGAAACCGAACCGCGGGCTGAGTGACGTGCGTAATGGCAGATCTTACAAAATAAGCCGAAAACAAAGCATGTTTACAATATTCCTAAGGATAACATGAAACAGTCACAATACATACTACTCCAGCTCTTCAAGGTTTTCCTATTTTAATTCTGTGCAATTTCATTAACCCCCTCGCAAGGAGATGTGCTTGAAGGAACCCTGTAATATCGGTCATTTTTAGTAGACATTTATATTCCGCTGTTAATTGGTGATGCAAGGAGGAATGAAATAGCCTCAGAAGTATACTAGGGGGAACAGCTGGCAGTAATCTAACAGATCTGCCTCCTTTTCTGAAATCCTGTGGCACTGCATGTCCAACTATGAGCATGAAATGCAACAAATGAGAAGTAGTAGAAATTATTTTGTGCTATGCCAACAGTTGATGTGCAGGGCAAATGAGCAAACGCCCCGTTTCTCCGGTGTGCCAAGCTATCAGAGATGTCAGCTTCAACCCAGAAAATGCTGTAGCGACCACATGAAACCAGAACTGTTTGTTTCGTTACGATGGAGCGAGATGTACTGGGACTACATTTCCCATCATGCCAGGTGCAGGAACCCCATTGACAGCTTTAACAACTACATTTTCATCAGGCAGAATTGTGACTCAGCTACAAGAAAGAATACTGTGTGAAATTGCTCGGTGTTATTTAAAAGGCTGCGGACTAACGGATTGTTTATCGGTATACAAAATACTGAGGGGAATTTTCCCACAGGAGTAGCAGCCTGAACAGTATTAACAGTGCTTTAAACTGTAATGAATTCCCAGTCTAATTCACTGTGAGGTTTCAATTTATACCACATTTAGAGTACTCCAGGTTCAAGTAATCACTGCAGTAATTAGCTTACTTCCAGTCCTCCAAAATAAACCCACTAATTTTTGCAATCAGCCTTCATTTGGTTAATCACCAGTTTAATTGATTTAATTAGTTTGATCTGCAAAATTAGTCAAGTGTAAATACTGTTTTGTAAACAGAGTTTAGCTCCAAGCTGTAATATAGGGAATTCTAATTCAAAGCTGGAGTTAATAATAAAAACCAACACACGCATGATTTTGTTGCAGTATCCAGCGATTTTAAGTCTGCAAGACACAGATTTACACTTTCAATAGATAATGCTGTTTTATATGAGTGACAAAACAGAGGATATTGCCTCTCAAAGTTTTATTCTTGACTAATGATTTTACACTGTGGCAACTGACACTAGAACAGTTGGTTTGCGTTCTCTAGCTTCAGAGTAGAATTTTTCCTTTTTTATTTTGCTTTTGGTTTCAAAAGATGCTAAAAGTCATTTATTAACGAGCTAGACCAAAGGGGAAAAAAAAAAAAATTAAGGAGAACTCCGGTTACTCCTGAACAAACATTACTTTAGAACGTTTTAGGAGGCACAGGAATAAAAGACGCAAGCCAAGCTGCAAACCTGAGCAGTAACCTACAAGGCAGAGGGGATGTCTAAACAGAAATAATGCCCTGAAATACGAGTTGAACAAAATTTGAAAGAACACTGGAATCCAAGATTTGCTATTCTAGCACAACACCATCTATCATTGATACTAATCCTCATGAAACTACATTTTATCCTCTGAAAAATGCTATGAATTTCATTACAAATACCCAAATTCGCCATCTACACATTAAAATCTTTAAAGTTATCCCAGAAGATGCAGAGTGTTAGAGCAAGGCAGCTGTCTTCAGAGCGGCGGGCTAGCAGACACCTAGATGGCCAGAAAACCTGGGAAGCAGCACCCAGCCTTCCACTGAACAGCATTTGGAGACAGGAAGTGACTGGGATTTACCTTATAAACGAGAAAGGCAGTAAGAGATTTAAAACAAACAAACAAAAAAGTAAAAAAGATAAATGGCCAAGACATACGAAAAATTTCTTTCCAAGGAACGCAAGCTAGTAAAAGCACAGGTCTAGGATGCAGATGAGGGATCTGTTCTTAGCTCTGCTGGCTGCCCTTGTCATCACGGCCAAGTCATTCCAATCTTCTGAATCCCACTTCAAACTGTAAACGTAAACGGTGTTTGTTCCTAACTCGTACAGAGGTTGCATCAATATATGCATTATAGAGAAGGGGGGAAAAAACTCCTTATATTGAAAAATGATATTCTATTGACAAAACATCAAAAATTTATCTCAGATTCTTTTTCTCCCTTAAAAAAATATATATTTTTAATTGTTTTAAATGAAATTTTTATTCTATTTTAGTTAAAGATTTCCCTTTATTTTCGTACCAAGATTTACCGTCTCCGACCTCAATCTTGTCCCTGAATATACAAGTATGTATACAACTCCTTTTCATCCCATTTCCCCCACTCCCTTCTTCCAGCTGAACCTTTCAAAATTATTTCAAAATGAAGTCCTTTAACCACCATATTCAAACACTGCAAAGTATCCTTCATTGTCTGAAAAATTATTTCCTGACAGCAGGATATTTTTCGTAACTGCAGAAATATTGCAATTTCAGACAAGAAAAAGGAAAGAGGGAAGAAGGAAAAAAACAGTTTTTTTTTTTTTCAGTTCTCTTCACTATGAGAAATAGAAAACATCTGAGAAAATACAAATTTAGGAAAAAAAATTGAAGTGAAATCAAGTTTCTCTTCATTCTGGTTTGAATTTCTCTCTCACAAAATGTTGCCAACTTCCTATCAAGTATTTTGTTCAATGTATTTCACAGGGAAGGTTTTTGTTTCTCTGATTAGCAACTTGGGAAAACAAACCAAAACCACCCAAGAGCAACTCATCTGAGCCTGTCAAGCTTCAGAAGAACATTCACACAGCTCTGGAGACGACCAGAAGCTGGCCAAGAGAGCAGCGTGCCCCAGCTCTGTGCCAAATTTCTTCCACCCACTGCGTCGCTGCTCAGCCCGTGTTCCCTCGTGGAAAGACAGTCCAAACTTGCAAGATCTATGAAGGAACTGCAACATCTTCGCTAGTTCTTTCCTATCATTTTAAAGCTTTATTTTTCACATCTTATGATGTATTAATTTCTGCATTTGCAAAAACAACTGCGAATTCTGTTTTGTACGTGTGCTGTGGTTTCCACTAAGGAGGATTTGGGGGATTCGTGAGTCCCAGATGTTTTTGTCCTTGTGATTTGCATTGATCTGTTCTTTGTCAGTTCTAATTATCAATCAAAATGACTGAATTAAGTCAACCACCCTCCAGAAGACCTATTTATGCACATGATCAAAAGCCCAGCTATGGTAAAAAGCCCGAAGAGGCTCCCCAACGCTCCGCGTAACTTCAGTGACGGGGCTCTTCAGAGAAGACACGACTCTGCCCCCACCCCATCTCCTGAGCTAACAGTCGGTTTAAGTCTCTCCGTCTCTCTGCAGGACTTTTGTGTGAATAAATAACATTTGCTGGATGAAAATGAAACCTCTAATCACCAGGCCCACTAAGAACAGCACCCTGTGGAACAGATTACAATATTTTAGCATGTTCATTTCATGTGGTGTTTCCACTCGTGCTCTTTTCCCAATGAAACAAACTGCACTTTGCATGCTCGTTACACCGCCGGAGAGAGCGGGATCGCTTGTAAATACGCATTCAACTGTGGCAGGTTTTCCTTCGCTACATGCTGCATCTGAGCCGAGGCACGAACACATCTGCCTGAGAGCAATGGTTGGGGTCTATCCCTGCGTGCTGCCGTTGTCAGTGAAATATGCCTTCTTTACAGGTGTTTTACACATCCACACACACAGATGTACATAGATAGGTGTAAGGTACTGTGAAGAAAAAAAAATTATGTTTACATAGCCGGGGAAAAATGGGCTTAAACAAAATTCAGTTTGGAGAGTACCAGGTGTGTGCATCTTCGTGCAACAGGCAGCTTCCATTCTCTTAAACCAAGTCAGAGACCAAAAAACCATGTTGTATTTCATAGGTGGGCTTCAAAATGCAGATCATTAACCAAATGCAAAGCCCTAGTGAAGCTTACTAGCTTTGTTGGTGTAGATAAAGAGCTGTAAGTAGTTTTACAAATAAACTGCCATTTGTACTTGTTCTGGTTTTGTCCCGGGGAAGGGGGAGGAAGGGGGGAGGAGGTTATCTTGTTCCCTGTCTCATTCTTCTGCTAGTTTTAGAAATAAATGAATAGTTTTCCCCAAGTTGAGTCTGCTTTGCCCGTGACAGTAACTTTAAGGATTTCTCCCTGTCCTTATCTCAAACCTCGAGCCGTTTTTCTTATGTCATCTCCCCCTGTTCTCTCGGAGGGTGGGGGCAGTGAGAGAGAGACTGCACAGTCTGGTCCCGGTCGGGGCTGAACTACGACCGTACTTCAGCATTCTGTTACTTCAAAACAGATCTGTCACACAGCTATGAACACTGGGAAAATTCCAGAGCTCCTGAGGCTAATTCACATAGAAGCTACAGCAAGTTTCATTCTTCTGAGCAGTGAAAGGTGTCCCCAGATTGTTCAGCTATGAAAAGATCTGTTTGATGAATGAACTGGGCAAGAACTTCAGGCTGCACAGGTAACTTGACATTGGTCCTGGTTTCAGCTGGGATGGAGTTCATGTTCCTCTCAGTAGCCAATGTGTTTTGGATTTTGGATGTGAAGAAAGTTGATAAACACACTGATGATATGAGTTGTTGCTAATGAGACCAAGGACACTGTCTGGCTTTCCAGGTCTCACTCATGTGCACGTGCAGGAAGCTGGGAGGGGTGCAGCCAGTACAGCTGACCCAAACTGGCCAAAAAGAGTATTCCATGCCATAAACATCACGCTCAGGGGGTTGGCTGGGTTGGGGGGTGGCGCACTGCTCATTCTCCATCTCTCTCTCCCTCTCACTCCTTTGCTTGCTGCTCAGTTTCATTTTCCTGATCGCTGCTTGGGATGGGCCGTATTGGTCATTGGGACATTGGGCGGTGAAAAATCATGCATCGTTCATTTTGTATATTTTAATATCCCTATATTCTGTTGTTAATGTCATTTCCTTTTGCTATTCTAGTTAACTGTCTTCATCTCAACCCATGAGTTTTCCTTTCTTCCCACTTCTCTCCCCATCCCGCTGGGGAGGGGGAGCGAGCAACTGTGTGGTGACCAAGGCTAAGCCGTAACATCACGGAGCCCTGCAGGTAGGACAGCTTATTAGCAGGGACCTGTAAGACTTTAAAAAGGGTTTTACCTTTTACAGGCATTTAACAGAAATACTTCTGAAAGTTTAGAGGCTAAGAATCTCTATTCCATTTCAGAGCCCCAGCTCCATGATCACTTGCACGTTGTGAGGATCTCCATCGCCACGTTTCTGCCAAAGGGGGCAGAACAGATGCGAAGACGTTTGGACTGGATTCCTGCTCTTAGTTTCATGCTATTTATGGGAAAAGCCTGCATAAGCCTGGAGTGGTGTGGATGTGATACCTGCTCCAGAATAAACTTTGCTGGTACAAAGTTGTATCATCAGTATTCTTAACAAATTCAGACCAGTAGAATGAGTTTATGTTGGATTAGCATCAGGTGTTATATAGAAGTGAAGTTTTTGCTTTAGTAATTAGAAACCCTAAAAGAGCATTTACTTTATCATTGAACTGCAGTTCCAAAAGCCTACATACCGTCACCACATTTTAACTAACCTGTAATTATTTTTTTTTAATTTTGTTTTTGTAGCAAGCCCTGTTAGCTTTGCTCTCACAGGAACAAGAAATCAAGAGACTGAAATACATTCTGTATTCTTATTTATATGTATTATTCAAATTCTTGTTTTGTAAGGGACTGATGGATAATTCATTTTCTAATTTGTAAGGTTTCTTAGGCAATGAAGGGAATCTCTGAAACAACAATGAATGGATAATGACCATACATGCTACATTTGATTTAAAGCATTTGGTGAGGGTTAACCTATCTGTGTTTGTTTCCTTTTAGACCAGAACATTTCCTGTTCTGAAGGAGCAAACAAGCCTCCAGAGAAGCTTCAAAGCTCATCTGACTTTTAACAATCACATTAGCTTACATTACATGGTTCTAAGCACAAATGCTCTGAGAACTGCTTGAGATTGGTCCATAAATATAACACTTAAATAAAAAAAAAAAAAAAAAAAAAAAAAAAAAAAAAGAGCTAAACTTGGTAAGTAATTATTGTTAGAGTCACAGCAAAGATTTCCCCCCCCACTCTTAGATACTGGTTACCCTTTTCCTCCCTTTCCATGGGGTCTGTGGCTTGTGATCACAGGGAACGGGAACAAATTACAGAAAACACACAGCATTACAGACACATATAAGAAGACAGTTACTTCAGATACATTCTGGCAGCTCTCAGAATTTCTGGCAGTGCCAGCAGAATTTAAGTGACTTCAGGCACAACATGGTCACATATAACTGGTTAATGCCCACTAAAAAATTTAGTACAGCCAGAGGCGTGGGCTCACTCTCAGATATCCACCCCAGTTTCAATCACCTTAATTCTAAAATGAAGTTACTCACCCTCTGCCTCCGATCAAGGCCTCAACATTCTCACAAAAGAAGTGTCTCCTTGGAAGTGAGGACTGTATCAATACAAACATTTCCTTCTAGCTGCTTCCCTCACGAGCTGAGTGTATTTTATTCCTAGACCACACACTTTCTGTATGAGATGTTTTCTCCAGGGAGGCCAGCAAACTCCTGGTACCACAGCGCGTTGACTTGGAGTGCCTACAGCCTCACAGCTGCCACGCAAACCTGTGTCATCTCCCACCAGCTGCGTCCTGCAAAGTGATCACACAGTAGTACCGGCTCCCTTCTTCCCCCTTATCGCCATCACTGAACAGAACACCATTCCAAGCCACTGCATTGCTGAAGTGCACGGCTCCAGGGTTGAGAAAAGTTTTTCCAAAAAACATTTTAAATGAGTGGGAAGAAGACTAGCAAAGAGAGAAAGACTTATTTATAAGTATCCTAGAATTGGTTTTTTTTTAATGACTGCTAATTAAGGCCACCCTACTCTTCTGAATGCCTTTGAGGTCACCCCTCCAGAGCAGCTTTCACAACTGCTGACAATCACCTGCAAATGTAACCAGCAGCCCTCTGCACGGGCAACCCCTGAGCATCAGGTGCCAGCCCTTATTTTTGAGATGACAGAACTTTTCCTTGGCATTTAAACAGGTTTTAAACCAGGGACTACCACCTCAGTTTTTATGGCCTATAGCATCCCTATACTCACCCCTTACTGTCCTGATTTATTCCCCCTGTATTGTGTGTCATCCTTCACTGACCTGTTTCTGTGGCTGTGAGGTTGGTAATTCGCCATGCAGCACGTGGCTATACTGGGTAACCTAACAGCCAAAATGAACAAAGAAACACTTCTGAGGGCACCACACCAGACTTTGTATGACAGGCTTGAGCAAGAACACGCTGTTTTTAATGATTAATCTGCTCCCGAATCTCTCCCCTCAGGATTTTTTGATAACTAGGTAATATCACAGGATTGTCATCATCTTCAAATGGAAACAATTATGCTGTCTCCAATAAGCCACAAGGAGCAACTGCTGATATTTTTGAGATTATTAATGGAAACACGGCCTGAAAATTGCAAGAGTCAGACAGACACTTGTAGGAACCATGTAATCCCAATTAACAGCAACAGGTTTATAGAACAGTATCTGAAGATACCAAATGTCACTCATGAAGGAAAACACTGTCAGAATAAATTTGTAAAAAGCAATGAGAATAAATTAAAAAATACTAGCTACCTCACTTTGCCTATTCCTCCACCTTCAGACTGCACCGTACAATGCAGGTCAGCTGCGCAGAGCTGTAGTTAACAACGCCTCTTCATGCAGTTCTGTGCTTTCCTATCCTGTTTATTTATGTGTCTATATTCCACCAACCTTAAGAAATTATGTTTTCATAAACCCCCAGAATTTATTTCCCTTTTGTGAGTTCCCTTAGTCCCCTTGTAAGAATACTAAAATCTAACCATTTAATGTGACCAACCCGTCAAAAGGAAGCTGAAACACATATAGCGTTACTCAAGATCTGTAGCCAGAATTAAGGAATTAATCCACAAGAAAAACTGTAACAAACTCCATTGCAGTCTACACTTTGGGACTCAGGAGCATTTTTAAACCAACACTGCAGATACTTAAGCAATTGTCACACTTTTACAATTGCCAGCATCACATTTCCCTGGACAACGCTGGCACATCCATGGTTTCATAGCATCACAACGGCCTATTTGTCACATTTTCTTTCAACCGCTTTACAGAATTTAGAAGCCCAAGCCCTGTTCTCAAAAGCAACTGAAGTGCCTCGAAGGCTAAGCCGTGAGACTGAATGCGGCTGCAGGTGCCAACCCGATGGACGTGCCAACAGACAGAAGAGTCCAGGGGTGCAAATAAGCACCAAAGTGGTATTTAAGGGGAGCAATCAAGACCCTAATTCCTAGGGAAATCAAAGGCACTAGGCTTCTAAGTGCCCTGAAAATCCTTTCTTGAGGCATATCAACATTTTAAGGCAGAGCCACACCTCTACAAATCTAGACTGAAACCACAGACTTGGAAAGCATCAGGCTGTTGTCAGAAGGGAGGATCTGATCTTCCACACACTACAAATAACGTGTGCAGGCACCGGTGTGTATCCGCACACATAGTATGACAGCTACACGTCAGAGAAGCCGTGAGATGTTTCTGCACAGCCCCAGGGTTACGTGGCCGATGTCCTCCCTCACTCCCAAGGGCTGCAGCTCCAGCCCACCCGCGAGCCCTGCAGCGGGGCGCGTGGTCAGCCCGGGGATGAAGCCATCACGAATCGCCGATGGCCCCCTGCCCCATTCGTACAGGCTGCAGCACATCCTTCACCGACCCTCAGCGGAGCGGCCCTCCCATTACTGCCGCTGCTCGGCCCGCAGGAGCCTCCCTGGTCACAGGAGCCTTCAGCGTCTCCAAAAACAGCTCTGCCCAGTCCAGGCTCCAGCTCCTCAGTCTCTCTGGTGAAGCAGCTATGTCAAACAAACATGTTTTAGAAACACCAGTGTTCATTTAGTGCTGAGGTACCACAACCGCTCGAAACGCTAAACTCCAGTCAACCTTTGTAATACCTTTTTTTTTTTTTTTTGCCTGGCAACATTACACATCCTTGTATAGCTCCTGTGAATATTCAAATACCGTAATTGGAAATGATTTACTTTGTTTTGAATTAACTAAAATTCCATTGTTAAGCACAAATACTGCTTCACTAAATCATCAAGCCTTTAATAGGTCCACACGAGCAGGTTACCGAGCGTGGCAGGATTTATAATGCTCCTGGGGAGCTGACCACTGTATTATGCTTCCTGCTGCTAGGTAATATGCATGACACATTTCTGGACACTAATTCATTTATTTAATAGTAACAGTATGCAAAAACAGAGTTCAAAATGAGGCTGACAAAGAAGGTATAAAAGTTTTATTAATCCATAGCTAATCAAAGGCCAGAGGAAGGCATATAATGGTGGCATTTACAGACCATAGCGAATGTGAATAAATTAAATTTTTGTTTCCTAAAATCTTACTAATAGGATGTATTCAGCTCGAAACATTTATACTTTTAATTACAGTGGCAGCCAATTTAGAGCAGGTATCTGGGTGTACTGTACTTAAAACTTTGCATCAAGGAGCTCTACAAATCCTCTCATCAGCTGTTTTTTGAATCTGATTTGTTACTGTGTGCACTGTGTCCATGCTCAGAAATAATAACATTATTTACTTTCTCATTTAATTTTACAGTGACAGATTCCTTGTAGGGGAAAAGGGCACTCAGGAAAAGTGTTCTCTTCCTGCGAGAGAAATCCCCCTGAAAGGCTCAGCATCATGTACAAGCAATCTAACTTATGGCTCTATCCTCCAACTGTTTGTATAAATTGGCAGAACTACACATATGGAAACTGCAATTTCTCCAGGGAAAAGTTTTCATAGGATCGCACCCTCATTTCTAACAAGTTATCAAAAACTCTGATCACACTGCAAATTTTATTTGGAAAAAAAAAAAACAAAAAAAAACCCTAATAGTCAGTTACTAATAAATGTAACTAACATCTGACTTAAAAATATGAAGAAAGGGAAGAAAATTTAAAGGATACTGAATAGGAAAACTGGCAGCCATACTAATTTGATCTGTGTCTCAAAATACCCTTAAAATTCTAGATTCTACTTTGATCCTCATCTTCCAGAGAGGCAGTACTCTGATTTAGAAAGGATGGAGAAAAATTAAAAGTCAACACTTCTACAAAATATTTTAGATATGGGGACAAATTTCAGTAACATTGTCATTTCTTCCTATTCCCCCTCAACACCCATGTGAGCTGGCAAAAGAGAATATTTTGCTGAAAACACAAAATTATCCTCTTCAGTTTACTTGGGAAGCAAATATACACGTGAAGTTTGTAATTCCATGGCACTGATGAGCAAAGAACTCGAGCATTTCCCAAACACGATAGCAATTCTACGGAAAGCCAAGTGGCTGCTTGCTGCTTCAGAGAAGGCGGATGCTTCAGTGCTCTGCTGAATCACAGACTTTGAGTTTTTGCCGTGCGCAACCTTCCTGCGGAGCTGGAAACGGAACTCGCAGTCTGTTTACTACTAGCTCTCTGCTTCATTATGGTCTCCTGTAAGAAAGGCCCAAGGCTTTCCCAGAGAATGAGAACTACAGAACTATGATATTTATTCCTCACTATGAGCAGCTCGGTACATTTGGCTACTGCAACAGAACACACACAACTTTCAGAGCAGGATGCATCAGCTGCAGCTTAGCACAGCGCTGAAGTTCCTGTGGGTTTTGCAGGGCTTGCTGCTCACGCGAAAGAGCGGGTAGGCAGGATGTGTCCTACAGACCAGCCACGAAGGGCACACCTGAGGGCTGGATTATCACGCCATCTAGTTCAGGCCAGACTCCCACAGATGCCTGAGTGCTGCCTGAATCAGTGTTTTTCTCCTTAAATACATTTGTCTATCAGTGTCTTGCTTTTTCGTTCTGGTCAAGTCACCAACTCGTTTCGTACTATGCTTCCATCTAACTCTTTCTTCCTTTGCTCTACTTTACAACTTCTGTTTGTTGTCTGTTCTCACTCTTCAAGGGGCCCCTCTCATTATGAGTTTGCAGGGCACCATATACAGAAAGCTCTGATACTACTTTGTAATTTCACCGCATTTCAATAACACAAATAAAATGATGCAATGGCTACGGACATCCACCTCCAACCACGCACAGTGTAAAGTTGAAGCTGAGAAGACACGAAACTCAGAGGCCTAAACTTCCAGTGAGCTTTGCTCAGCTCAGGAGGAGTCTGAGAACAAGTAGATGCACAGGGATGACCACGCTCCAGCTCAGCTTCAGACTACATAAATTTCCCTGAAGATTGCCATTTGCACGAGCTGGATGAGCTCTTTGGCAGTGCCTGCATCAGCTGGAAAGGCACTGGCATATTTGACACACAAATTCTACCTCTCCAGAGGATGGACATATCTACACGTGTTCCTCCCAACCTCTGTCCATGTCTTCCCTCAGGAGGAGGGGGATCTGCTGGAGAGGAACACATCACCCATCCAACTGCAAGGACACGAACCTGGAAAAGCTAAGTGGATCGTGAAGTGGACTCTATTGGCTGGGTTTGTAGCGCATGTCCCAAAGTATGAAGGAATGATTTCAGACATTCTACGGGGGGGGGGGGAACCACTTACTAAAATAACGGAAAGATTTGTCAGCCTCTTTAATGTGCCTTTAAAAACCCTAGAGAAAAGAATATTCCACAATATCAAAAAACCAACACAGAAACAAGACATGTTTAACACACAAGATCTCGTATTTTACTAACTATGGGTAACTTTACTGGAGCCTCAGAAGTATATTCCAGAAGCTGGGTTCAGCTGGCATACACAAACTCCTGGAGCTTTGCTCTCACTGTTTACACTGCTGTAGAAGCCTCAAGCAGAAATAGTTTTAATGCTGACAGAAGACTGCATCCAGTGGAAATTATACAAGTCAGTCTGGATCATGCGAGCCCTGCACATTCACTAAGCAGTGGCCTGACATAAGGAAAAGGTTGCTTTGCTGTACACACACTCAAATATATTATTATTTTTAATATACATGTGTATGTAGTCACATACTGAGAAACAGAGACAGTACACCCATCCTGCATACGCCTCCTGTAGCCAAACGGCTGCACTTCCCTCTGTCTCTGCGATTTGTGACCAAGGTGGTTAACGGCCGGGGATAAGTTCCTATGAAGTCCTGAAGAAACCCGGAGGGCTGTAAGATGAGTCCTCAGGAGCTACAGATCTTGAGCAAAGGCTCCAGCTCTACCTCGCTGTGATGCAATTTAGAGACACAGGGTAATCGTGCATGTCTGCATTCTTAGCTTGTGGTGATGGTGATCTGTCATGGGAGTATAAATTAATATTTAACCAAACAAGTTTTTCCTTGTATTAACAAGAGATAAAATGAGTAGAAAAACTTGTTACCTTGGCTCAACAGCTGAACAGTTGCTTATGAAGCTGCAGTGGCTCAGCTGCAGATCTAAGTCCCACAGCAGTAAGTCTACACACCTATTTGTGGAGGGGGAAGAAGGAGTGTGAGGAACACTCACAGTTTGCTGGTTTGGGACCGTGGAGGAGAGCTCTAAACACTACCACACTGCATCTCCTGTAATTTCAAGAGGCAATAACAGTGAGAATAGGTGCCTGATGGGTCTCCTCTCCTGAAGCAAAATCTAAACTGAAGTCAGCTTTGAAGAAATTCATTGTAAATACTACAATTTATATATTTATCTTCTGAAGACAGGTAAGAACCGCTCACCTTAGAACTGCAGGAACCCACTAAAAGTCAGAGTACACCCTAAACTGATTAGCATCAGCACTGCTGATACACGGGACACCCTTCCCCAGGGACAGGCGTCGTCTTGCTGCGCAGAATCAGATCAAACTTTTTCCAGCCTGCTTCAGAGGGGCGGCAATTCTTTGAAATAGGATGCAAGGTTCTCATTTGCACGCCAAGGCTGAACAAAGGTCTGATTTTAGCTTTCACATAAAGAAAGGCTAATTTCAATTCCCAATTAAATGATTTAATTTAGACTTTAGTGTCTAATATGGATCACTTCATAAAAATCTGTAGTCTTCTCTTAACTGAGGTATGCTTGCTGCTGACTGAAGTTCTGCCTTTATTTCTTATTTGATTTCGTTCTTTAAAACAAGTCAATCATTCTTTGTGCCACCAAATAAGCATGAGTCTGCTGAGAAAGGCCAAAGGCTAGAACAGGTTAGTTGGATTTTAATATCCGTTAACAGAGCTGAAGTAAAACCAGAGTGAAATAGTGATCTTATGTTCACGTTACAAATACTACCGGCCGGCACTGAGAGCAGCCTGGCTGCGCACGAGGAGCAGCAAGCGCTGCGGGCCGGGCCAGGAAAACCTAGCCGCTATTCACAACGGATTTGCTCAACATTTACGTGCAGCAGCAGCAAATGTGTGAGAGACCAAGTTATCACTGCCTTAAATCCCCAATCACGTTAACATGCACTTCATAAACCAGCTGGCCAAGCAGACAACATGGGAAGCCCAAAGGTTAAGTACACATTATTGACCTCCAGGCAGCCGTGCTCTACAGATCATTAAATACGTTGTGCTCCTCTCTTTCAGCTGGTCACACTGGAAAGTGCCCTGGGAACATTATTTAATGCTCAGATGTTCTCCCTACAGTGGTGTGACATGAAATCAATACCTTTCCCCTAAACTTGCTTAGATTATTCTCAGCCATTAGCTGCTTTTTAATCCACAATGAGGTCAGTCATTTCCATACTCGTGTATGTGTCCATTCATACGTTTTAACGGCATCTGGACACAATCGGGGAACTCCTCTTCCCTGCGCTGGGTACAGACTGCTAACACATGAAACAGCAGACATGCTGGAACACAGGGGCTTTTGGCTAGTTGTTGTTTTGCAGAGGCAAAAACTGGTGAGGATCCCACTCACGGAGGACCTCTGTGTAGGCGCAGCACACCTCCTTGAGCTCTACTCCAACCTGTTGGAATTCTAATCCTAGGCTGAGACTTGTGCCGTGAGACACTCCTGGTACCCAGGCTAAGGAGTGCCTGGGGGCAAAATAGCAGCCCTCATTTTTCTCTGGTAACTCCTTCTGAGCCTTACTTAATATCTAGGACATTTCAGTCTCACAGCTTCAATCCTCATCTTTTCCTTAACTCCTGACTGAAAACTAGGCCAGCAACGTGGCCACGTGCCCAGGTTACCTCCTGCTGAGGGGAATACCCCACCAGCAGTTCTCAGATTATTTTGGCAGCCCTTTCTCAGTGCTGTTCTTACCCATTCCTCAGTTTACTCTTTCTTGGAAGCCTGATCCTAAGCCCAGCTCTAACCCCTAGACTAAGATTTATGCAATGGTGCACACCAAGCTCCCAGGTTAAGGACAGCTTAAGGCAAGGGCAATTCTCACGTCACTTTAGTATTCCCTTCTGAGCTCTCCTGTTGTCATCTCTCCCAGCTGTCTCTTTCCTGGAACTGTTGTGAGAATGACTTTCTCATAAAAAAGCTTTTGCTTAAACCTCCACTTCTCAGGTACAAACTTTTTCTTCCAGAAGTCAAAAAGCTTTGTCATATTTCATTTACATAACAAATTTAGAAATAACTAACTGGAGAAAATGCATGTCCACATACCTCAGAAGTATGAATATGTAAAAAGCTCAAAATCCCAGATACTGCAAGATGCACATGCTGAAAGGCTTGATTTACCTCCTGAAACCTGAAAAGCCCAGATACTGTATCTAATCCAGTGATTATACTTGTGTAGTAACCATTTGTACTGCAGGAAACACTAACTAAACAGCAAATTACACATCTGTGGGACAAGTCCAGGTAAGCAAGGTGGGGAGAAATGGTGATGCTGGCTTCACTAACCAGTTAACACCACCAGTTAACACCACCCTGCTGCTGACCAAACAATGGCCTGGGAAACATCAGGAGGTCCAGGTAAGCTTAGGGCAGGCTCAGTAAGTTACTGCATTTAAATACGCAACAACCAAACCCAAAGTATTTCAAACCTAGTTCTGTTCTTGCGGGATTAACTGCACTTCCCTTAAGATGCGTCATCTTGATGTCTTCAGAGTCCCTAAATGCTCAGGGAGATTTTCATTGATACTGTAAAAATAAGTTGAAGCTGCTTATTCCTCAAATCCCTTCCCTTTCTAACTATCAGACAGAAAACTGGCAGCACTGATTTGATGTCAAAAACAGGGAGACATGGAGATGAGCACTGAAACCACCTTGAGTCAGTACCTTGCTCTGGAGATTAACATGCAAAATCAAAAGCTCCCTATGCAGCTGTGTGAACGGCACTGCCGGAATTTGTACTTTCATACACACACAGCTGCTGTGGGAAAACAGCACTTGGTCTCCTGGTGAGGACAGGGAGGAGGACGAGAAGGCAAAGCAAAGCAGAGCTGAGCAATGTTCAGCGCATGGGAGATATACCCACTTCTGACTCCGCTGAAAACCTCTGCACCGTGCAACATTTCTCAAGTGTGACAAAGCCCTAATCACCAGTTCCACTTCTCACCTGAAAAGTTAGGATTTATTTAAGAATTCCTCTGAATACAAGCAAAGTTACTTTTAATCCAGATTCCCGTTGTCATTATCAACTATCATTTGTTCATAGATGTTCTTCTGTGCACGCTAGGCAGACCTCAAACACTGATGGCGTTAAACATATGAACACATTTCAATGTGCAGACCTTGTCTTAGATCTTGAGGAAGGATCAAGATGACACATACACCTGAACTTCAGAGCATTTGTCAGCTCCATGTTTGAGCTGGACTGAAGATACTGTCACAACACTTGGGGAAAAAACACTAAAGGATGATTTTCTCTGTAACTGTTTGCCTACAGACTGCATGTTTGAGGCCTCTGAAGGAGTCTGTGTATACCACAGCAGTTTTCACACCAATCTGTCAAAGTCCACTACCGTTAGGGCAGCATCATTTTTTCCATAAATGTGTAAAGGCATAGAAACTCTTCACAGAGGTTCAATAGGGAAAAAACCCACCAAATTCTCTAACCCATAAGCAATGTGCACCATTTCTTTTTTACAACCCTCCTGCATGCTGTATCTTCACACATCTCATTTTTGCCCTTCCAGTCACTCCCTCCTCACGTTCTTTCTTTAACTTCTATGTACTGTATTTATTCCTCATTATTTTTCATTGTCATCATTATTCTCCTTCTTTGGACGTTCACACACACTGTATCCACTTTTTCACTCTTCACATTAAAATATATCTCTTTTCCACATTCCTTCTTTGCTTCTCACTTAAATAATTTTTTTCCTTTGCTCAGTTTGCATTCCAAATTCCCTTTTGCAGTTCTCTGCTCAGCCTTTCTCCCATCCGACACTGAACAGCATCTTGGTATTTCACGGGAGGTGCAGTTCAGCTATCTCATGGTCCAACAACAGGCTAGCTGCTGAACAAGTGGCACAGTGTCAGTCACCCACCATTAACCGGCGGTCCCCCAACCCTCAAAGCACTGTTATGAGCCAAACAAAAAGGAGATTCTGCTGCATGTCGTGGGAGAAAGTCACGTCCAGTGAAGCACTGCACATATGGGGGTCACAGTCACAGCACCACTGTCACACCAAGTCAATAATACCCTACCCTTTCACAGATTATATGTGAAATCCCACTGCTGGAAAAACTGAAATATTTTTCTCTGAAATAGTTTCCATGGAAAATGTCTACAAATATTAGAAAGCTTATGGCAAAAATTGCCTTTTCAATCAATTCAACAAGTCCAGAAACTATTGATGCATGACATGGAAAGTTGTTTCCCTCTATTCACACTGGGCTCAGGAATAACAGAAGATCTAATAATTGTCTGTAGGGATTGTTCCTCTTCCTATTGCTTTTAAATTCACAAAAAAAACCCCAACTCTAAGGCCCATAGAATAGTGATCTAAAAATGATCATAAATTACACTTGATGGTCCGCAGCCATTTACACAAAGATATCCCACCAGTACTGAGAGCAAGATGATAAACATTTGATATGTCTACTCAAACAGAGTGACTTCAAATTAACTGGAAGGATATTACTTCACAAGAAAGCACATTCTGTTGCTCGGCTCCAGCTGCAGTGGACCTCTGCTAGGTGTCCACTCTGATTTTAAATTCCCAAAAGAAAATTGTTCCTTATGGCTACTGACAGATTCTTCCTTTCAGTTGAAGTGTTAGATACAGTGCTACAGACACACTGTACCAGGCCGTCTTGGTCCACAGAACTGTGTAATTATATGGGTTTGGCAACAAATAAACCAAAGAGTCTGTATCTGTTATTATCTAATGAAATCAGAGTGTCTCTACTTGATCTATGTTTCACTATCATACACCAGGAATAGCACCGGAAGCGTATTACCAAGTGCAACAGTTTCTAAGTGATGAATATTGGACTTGAGATACACTTAAAATACATGAAACAGGTCAAATACAGAGAGATTTGTAAAATATTGGTGAGACTCTATTGAGGTGTCAAGTCTGTATACATGCCGACAATAACGGATGTGCATCCCTGAAGGTTCCCCTCTTTTTATTTTCAGAAGTGACTGATTACTTTGCAGAATTGGTGCCCTCCCACAGGTTCTGCGGGTGCATTTCTAAGGCTTGCAAGACCACTTCCTGAACCCTGAGACTTCCATATGATGATGGGGATCACTGGTAACAGAGGCTGCAACAGTGAAAATGCCATTTCACTGAATATTCATTTCTCATAGTAGTCATTAACTTCCAAAAGTGCGCTGTGTCACACAGCCAAGAAAACACAGCCCTCCCTAAGGACTTTGGCAGCTGAATAGAGACATGACAAAAGACAAAACAGACTGAGGAAGTGAAGTGCAAAACACAAAATATAAAGGCAAGATTTTTGAGTTATCTTAAAGGCATTACATTGGTCTTGTTTCAATTTCTGCTGTTGTTTCTGTCTAAATAAGCATGATGTGGAGCTATCAGTCACTCTGTGGACATCTTGGTAGTTCTATTTCATATACAATATTATATTTAAATACACAGATATATGTACACACCTGTAGACATATGTATACACGAGGGCGTATATTGATATTACCAGAGGATCTGGTAAATGACTTCTCTGTATAGATTGCTTAATACTTGCAATTTTAGAAAATTTGTAACCTCGCCTTTGCAAAGTTCTCACAGCTCTGTTGTGTGGAGAAGGCCTTTGATATGCAGCCCTCCAGGTGGTGAAGTGCCTTCTCTTTGTCTCACGAAATTCCATTCAGATTTGGCAGAGATATCAAGTGTAGAATCACAGTTTCCCCTTTCTCGCTGCTTCTGCAAAAAGAGTTTGGCAGCTTGCCCAAACCCCTGAGGCTTCTTATCATCACCAGAGGAACTGCAGCAGTCCACGCTGCACTGAATGCGCCTCTGAGCCACAAAGCAGGAAGAAACCACCACCCCCTGGTCCCTCATCACAGCGCTGGCTTCTGGCATCTCCTGCTCCCCTACTCAAGGCAGCACACAAGAGCAGTAGGATCCTCAAGCTGTTTGGGAAGAGGGAAGAGGGTAAGCAGAGAAACACCTGGTCCGACCCCCTCAGCTCCCCAAGAATCTATCAATCACTCTTCTTCCATTGCCATGCACTGCTTTCCATCTCCACATTCTCTTGTCTCCCTTCATCCTTTCTCTCTTCTCTGGGCTCAGTTGCCCATAGGAGGAACAGTTTGCTGCATCTCAGTTACGGTTTGTTAGCGGGGGCACCAAAGGCAGGTGAGGTTCTGCTCAGCCCCATGCTCATTGCATGCTCTCTGGAAAATGACCGAGACTTCCAGCTTGTTTCCAGATTTATTCTGCAGGAATTCCAACTAGGCTGCCAGCTCCAGAGAGCAAAGACAAATGAAAAGGCCACCTTGGGGAAGTCTGCAAACAGAAAGTGATGGTATAGCCAATAAAATCCAGAGGCACACCACCCCCAGCAAAACGGCTGGTGGCCTTTGGAGAACACCTCTGTACAGCATGTGCAACCCAGATCAGGAGTCTCCATGTTCCTTTGCTGCAAATAACTGTGAAATCCAGAGACAGAAATACAATAAAGTTTCTCTTTTATTCTGCTGGCTGGTTCCCACGCAAGATAAAAGACAAGCACTGATTTTGTAGCCTAAGAACTCAAGGTACGCAGATCTAGACAATAAATTTTAAAAGAACGGTAACTTCCTACCCAAATGAGTATCGATTTAGTTTCACATGATTTCACTTTTCAGCATGGCTTATTTATTTGCACTTTAATTGGGAAATAATTTTAAGCGGCTTAATTGCAAAGTTAAGCACAGCAGAGCTGCCTACACGACCTTAATTCGGCCCCTTGTACCTACGCGCTGCAATGCGAAGAGACAGGAGAGAACTGCAGGAATCACTGAAACTGCATTTCAGTTCTGAAACTTTGATTTCAGCAGATGTGACATCCGTGACAACCAAGTAAAGCAAAAACCAGATGAGTTGCCTTTTCTCAGCCTAACTCCAAACACACATCTGCACCCACAAACGTCTGATCTGCTTTGTCAGGGCTGCTTAAACCAAACCTGCAACTCGAGGAGCATCCCTGCTAGTCTACCTGGGGCCGCAGCGGAGACAAGCAAGAGCACATCCTCAGAGCTTTGCGCAGAGGGTCAGGCTGCTGTGGTATTCCCAGCCCATAGGTGAGAAGCCTTTACCTTCCTCTTTCTTGCTATCACAACCAAGAGGAACATCACTCGAGTATAAGGTTATTACACGTACTTTTACGGACTGATTTCTGCAGCGTGGCAAGCTTCAGTTACTGCGGATGAAAACCAAAATGTATATTAATTTCTTAACTGTTTTTTGTGACAATAAAATAATATAAAATAAAAGGTCTAATTTCAGCCACTGCCGATATAGATACTTAAATTTATCTTCTCTCTTTTGTTCTGTAGACTTAGCTTCATGCATGTTCATAAGAGCCTTTCAGCAAAGGGATTTTATCTGTTTTTTGAATGGAGGCCATGGAGAGGAATAATTCCACCTCTTGAGTAAGAGCTACAGTTTAATGATACAAAACCACAAATGATACAAATGATACAAATATCCACCATATCACAGCTGGTGTGCTGTGATACCACAAAAGAACAGGAGACAAATATCAATCTGTACTTCTGAACTTCAAAAGGACTTTGGATCAGTCTGATATCCATAAAATTCTATAGAAATATTACCTGATTTATCTTTGTAACCCAATGGAGTGGCAAGAGGTTGAGCAGGAGACTGGGAAACAATTACATACCTACTACAGAGTGAATGTGGACAAATATTGAGTGACTGTGTGCCCTGTATATTCTCACACACATATCACCGGTGATGTTATTTTTGCTTTTATACCATCAAAAGATAGGGACACCAGCTCCATGAAAGAAGTGTTCATATTCATGAGGAACCTAGCTCCCTTCTCATCCCATGATCCCACCACTCAACTGACTTTGTTCATCACTGAAGCCAGTCACCCACTCCCCTTGCACAACCTCCAACCCGTGCAGAGATCTGCTCCACCCCACCTCCCCAGGCACCAGCCTCGTACCTCAGGCCACAATCATTGCTGCCAGGGTCTCTCATAGAAACCTGCTAAACACGCATCGTTTCTCTTCTCAGTCCCTCTTTCCCTTTTTCTTAACAGCTTCTCATGGATATTGCTGACCTCTCCAAGAATCTGCTTTTTGCTCCTCTTATGGAGACAGTCACCTGGCTCTGATCTGTCTCTCAGCAGAACCTTGGGCTGCTGCCCACCAGGGCCTAGAGCAAAGTCTACCAAGGACACCCTACGGAGTTCAGAGGTACTGGGGCAGATACTCTTCTTATTTTTTCCTACAAACGTGCAGACACCCAACTTTAGTTTAAAAAAAAAAAAAAAAAAAAAAAAAAAAAAAAAAAAAA
>WHYT01012718.1:82300-95040 GCA_009806455.1 Tetrax tetrax | reverse complement strand
ATTTTATATATAATAAAAAAAAAAAAAAAAAAAAAAAAAAGAGATATATATATATATAAATATTTTTTTCCTTTGAAGAAAGTAACTCCCACTGGCCCACAGACAAAAGTGCCCCATCTTGGGGAATGTTTGTTTTTATTTTTTTTTTTTACTGTCAATGAATTTTGCTCATGGCAATGGTTTCAAGCTGGACATATTCCATACAGAAGCTAACCAGAAGCATTTGTTTCTCAAATAAAAGCCTCAATTGGGAACAGGCCATATTAAAAATATTTTCAAAATAAGAAAAAAAGAGGAGTCCTTTTTACTCAGCAAGTCTAACACTGTAAAAGAGGAATGAAACGTAAGTGCAGAACTCACGGGGACTCAGCACTGGAAGGGACATCCTGTATCTGACACTCCTTCACTGTCTTAAGCAAGAGTATGTGTTATCCCTTTCACTTACTGATAGTTTGAAACTTAATTTCAACCTCCAGGCTAGCTCTATTAATCTTACTTCCTCTGGATCTCTTGTTGACTCTGCTTCTCGCTCAAATAATCCTCTGGCTGGTGCTTAACCCCCGCGTTCCTAGGGAGAGGCAGCACCCCCGCTTCCCCAAACTGAACCACCCTTCCAGCCTCCTCCCTTCTCCTCCATCATCTCAATGGCCCATCGCTGTCACTTCCCAATTAGGGTTCATTTCTCTTGATGACAGGTGATGAAGTTGAGATCGTGCGCACAGGCATCAGCACTTCCCTCTCTTTACCAGAAATACCCGGGCATTTGCAGAGCCGCTTCCCCTTCGTACTCCAATCCTCCTCACACGCTTCTCCTAAAGCTGTTTTTAATGAGTCCCTTACGGTGTTTTATTCCATTAATTTATCACACTTCACTGTCTCAGCCTCCACTGCCATTTCTAGCTGGTCCTGCGGGACAGCTGGATCCTCCTCTGCAGCAAGGACGCTCTGCAGCTTCGAGTCACCAGAGCCTCCTGCTCCCAGACCCTGCCGGTGCGCCGGCAACCGATCCTTACTGCCTGGCTCTGCAGAGCTGCCAAAAATATAGCTTTCATTAAAATGCATTAAAAAAAAATAAAATCATAAAATAAAAATAAGGTTTGGGATTTGGACCACCCCCCAGGTGGAAAGCTTGCAGTGCAAACACTGCTCCCCAGGAGAGAAGCCTGAGCTGGAAAGCAAAACCCACCAGTGAAATGTGAATGAAATGCAAAACGTAAACAAACAGACTCAAAGACATAAAATGAAATTATCAAGTTTTTGGATGGAATCCAAAGTTAATAGCACAGAAGGAAGTGAACGTTGAACTTGTGGATTTTTAACCTCAAGTGTCTGTTTAATTTTAAGAAACAGCTGCTGGTTACATATTTGCGCGCTACACTTTCACACAACACACATGGCCTGCGAGAGCCTCCTGCGTTCCAATAAAAGTCAGACAGAGAATGAAGAAGAACCTTCCCGAGGCCTGGCTGCTCCCTGCCAGCTGGGCAACCCTCCCGAGGGCCCCCCGCGCCCCCCTGCCCGCCTCGCCCCTGCCCGCGTTGTGACCCCGGCGCGGCGGCCAAGCAGAGGCAGCGGGACCACCCTGCGCACCCGCCCAGGGTCTGCCACCCTGGTGCCCACCTCCCGCCCCGCAGCCCCTTCCGCTGGGTGCCAGGCTGGGAGGGCGGGAGGAGCGGGGCCACGCAAAGCCGGGAGATGCCCTAACCCTTCCTCGCGCTCCTGCGGGACGGGGCGCGGCAGCACCCCACGGAGAGAAACAGGCTCCAAACGGGTCATCCATTCCGCACCCCCGTTATTCGCAGCTAAGGATAATGGAAAAAATTGACTGTTTGCTTGGTGCAATAGGGCATGACTCTGTTTACACAGAAATAATAGCTAAACAGTGATGGATTCTAAATCTCCATTACAGTGAAAGATTTGAAGGAGTAAAGCAGTTAGAAAAATAATTGGGTTTCTTGTTTAGCTTTAAAAAGCCCTCACACATTGCCAAATTGAGACTTCTCACTTTATTTTGTTGTTTTTTTTGTTGTTTTTTTTTTTTTTTTTGAGGGGTGTTACGTTAACAAAGGGAATAAAAACACCAGCCTACTTAGGGAAGAGGAAAGCCTCCAACCTTCCCTGTCCATCCAGAAGGTCAGGGCGGGGAAGCCCACAGGACACGGGACCCCAGCCCACACCGCCCCGCGCAGATGCACGAGGGCAGGGCTTCTGCTGTTGTGGGGTTTTTTGGGAATGACACAAGTAATTATTAGAGCTAACCAGAAACTTTTCCGGGAAAGAAGAGAGATTTACCCTACACTCTCAGCCAAGCACCACCCAGGGAAGCGAGAGCCTCTGTCCTGGTGACCGAGGGACCGTCAGACACCCTCGGGAAGTCAGGTCCCACTTAAAACCGACGCCTTCCCAGCACCTTTCATTTTAATGCCAAGCTGGAAAGCAAGCACCGGCTAACTGGAACCAGCATAATGATAACAGTCATGAAAACCACACAGGACTGCTCTGTAATGGAAAAAAGGCAGTCACTTATGAGTTCAGAGCCCTCTAGGACGCTTCTGAATATTTCAAACACTAAAATGAGAGACTTTATGTTTTCTGAAGACAGAGACCTTTCCCCTACCCCCAGCTCCTCTGAGGTAGCTCTTTAAATTATTCAGCAGCACAGTGATTACGTTTGGGGCTGGAGGAGCCGGTGGCACCCACAGCGCGGGACGGGATGGTGCTGCCGGTGACATTTGCGGCATCTCGGTGGGGCAGGTCTGACGCCAGGCTGGGGGGGCGGTGGCTGAGGGGCTCCCCACCCCGCTTTAGGTCATATTTACACACAAAAGAGCAGCTGCTGGGCAGCTATTATGCTGCAGGCTTTTCAGTGGGGACCCACAGTGGGTGCCGGCGAGGGGGGAGCAGCAGATGCAAAGCACCTATTGAGACTCCATTAATTTTTCAGGAATTCTCAGGCTTTGGCCTTTACAAAACGTGGCAGGAGGAGGGAAGGGCAGAAAGAGAGCCCAGCCAGGACGAGAATCTCCCCCCAGCAATCCTCTCCCCATCAAACAGCTTTGTCAAAACAGAGAAATGAATAGGAGCTGATCTGAACTCCTCGTGTTCCCTAATTAGGAGGGAAAAATCCCGGGCAGTGATTGAAGTGAGTAGCGGCCCCTCGCAAGGGCGCGGGTGCGAGCTCACCAGCACGCTGCGCACACACACAGAGAAGTTTCTCTCTGCGGTCCAATTTCCGGAAATTTATTCCAGTTGTAAACCATTAGGTGCCAATTTTTCAAATCAACCTTAAGATTCAATAGCACTGGCTGCCTAATAGACTCTGAAAAATCTTTTGCCGGCTCGCAGCTGAGCAAACGTTATCTAAAAACATCTTAATAAGGCTCTTGCTATTCTTTCACCTCGCTGCTTACAAAGAGAACAGTTAAAGGCAGCTCCGCGCAGGTGGCTGGAGCAGCAGCAATGCCGGGGAGGTGACGGTCCACGCCAGCCAGCTCTGAGGGGATGTGATCACCCCTCACCATCACCCCGTCCCACCAGATCCAAACGACAGCCAGGCAAGGGAAGGGTCTACAGCCCTCCCCACGCAGCCTTGCCTCCCGCCACCTCCTGCTCTCTCGTCCTTACTAGTAGGAACGCTTATCTCCGCAGGTTCCTTGCACGGGGGAGGCATCACGATGCCGGTCAGTTACAGACATTCCTTATCCACCAGCCTGAGCGCAGAGCCCCTCGGGACCCCGCATCCGCTGCGGCACTGCTGCCCGTGACCTGCTGCACGGTGGGACACCTCTTGCAGAGGAGGAGGGGTGACACAGGGTGGCTGTGAGCAGCCTCCTCACCCCCGCCATCGGCTGCCAGTGCGCTCACGCGGCCGCCGCTCAGCTGCAAGTTACGGCCATAAATTACAGCCCAGTGAATTACAGAAAATGAAAATCAGCACCAGTTTAATCTTAATATTCCTGGCTGCGGATTTCAGCAGTTCAGCAGCTCAAGGTCACGCTGGAGGGAGCAGAGCACGACCGTGAACCTCAGCTCCTGGCCACGGAACAGCCCTCTCTCTCCCCAGCCCCCTCCTCCTTTCGAGGGAGAGCTTGGCCAAAAGGTCCCCAAAGTTTTCAGCAGGGCTGCTGTTTAGCAAAGTTTAAGAACTGCTGTATAAAAAAAAAAGTTATGTTATGCAGGCTGGAAAGCTGGGCAGCAATGACCTTGGCTAACTCAAAGGTCTGTGCTCAGGATGGAGGAAAAAGTTCTAATAGCCTATCTCCAGCTACCTGAAAATGCAGATTATACATCTAACGCACCTCAGGGTTTTTCCAGCTATCCCTGGGGCAATCCAACAGCACGCATCTTCACGATACTTCTATGTTTAGACAAAAGTGAATATTCTTACTGGATTCCTTTATGAATTCCTGCACACAGCTTAAGGAAATAAAGGTCTCATTCCAAAACTCACCCCCAGGCTTAGCCTGGCCTCCCTGCTTTGCATAGCGTTTATATTTAGTCACCTCCAAAAACAATGCCAGGTGGGTCAGAGAAGGGGTTCACCTGCTTTTGTAGCAAGCTCTCAGGGCTTCACAGAACAGCACACGCGCACAAAGCTGTAAAAGCAGAGCAGCCAGAAGTTCCCAAATTTGTTCTTGTAAAAATGCCACGCTTGAATGCTTTCTGAAGAATGCACGGAGAGAAGAAAGCGCACTCGCCGTGCTTTAAGCTCCAAACCAAGTTTTGTAACCAGGATCTAAAGCCCCAAAGTGGGAGAAAAAAAAAAAAAATTAGGCTTATAATGTTAATGCTGAGAGATTTACCTTCCGTGTTAATAGAACATCTCTGTACTTGGGGAGAGGCAGAGCCGCGCGCTATCATCAATACTTGCACAATATCCACTTGACTGTGCGAATATCCCAGCTCCGCTCTGTGAGCGGCTTAGAGGAATTACAAAGGCTGAGCTAGCGAGGAGAGAAAGGATTACTGAGGGCCACAGTTCATTCTGCTTCTGCATAAACAAAATATGACCTTGATTAAATTAATAATCAAACTTAACATTCCCATTAAACGGCTGCCGGGGAGCAGCGCAGGCCAGCGAGATAACCGCCCACACTTCTCCAGCCCCAATGGACAAATGGACACGCTGAGGCTTTCCAACTCCAAAAAGCCTAAACAACCGCTTAGCAGGATTAATTTTTAATAACTCAGCACTTTGTTTTTATGTACTTATTAAAATTTAAGACACCGAGTCACTGACCCCTGTAATTTTTCAATTGTTCGAACCATGAAGTCTGGGTTGGCTAATTACGCTGCAACAGCTGTTGGAGACGACCTTGCGATCAGCGGGGAAAAGCGAAGCAGTGCTACCGGTTTACTGAGCTCCACCATGGCTCCTCTCCTCCTCCCCACCCCGTTATCATTTTAAATAAGTTCATGAGTTAATTACACAGAATAATTCAGAGGGTTATTTGGGAAAACAAACCCTCTTGATAGTCTAATGAACAGCAGACGCAGCTATACGCACACGGGGTACTCGCAAACTTCACCTTCCCCGTGAAAAGCGTGCTAGCCCTCCTTCCAGTAAAGGTGGAGCAGAAGGGAGGCACCAGCGGCACCCAGATCCAAACCCTTCCCCAGGGAAACGCAGCAGCATCACGGCTGCAGGCGTCTGCTCCCAGCGCTGGGACTCTCGCAGAATCCCGGCAGGGTAAAAATAAAAGCAGGGCCTGTGCAGACGACCCAGCAGAAACTGAGGAACTCCTTGCAACAGCGGCTGTGGTGACCGGAGCCTCTGTAAACAGCCCCAGTTCTCTGGAGGTACCGGTCTCCAGCGGTCCATAGACTGACTTTCAGGAGGAGGGAGAAAACATTTCCTAGAAAAACAACTGAGATGAATTCTCATCTTCAGGCAAAGGGAGCAAATGGTTTAAACAAAGTGAAAGCTAGAAGATGGAGGGGTAATTACTAAATGCATAAATAACGTGCTGTGCGTCTGTTTACCGCGGTTGCCTGGGGACAAATGAACAGCGAGGACAGAACCCGTGATGGAGACTGCTCCAGCCCAGCCAGGTCAGAAGCCCTCGCTCTGCCTGCCAGCCTCCCTCCAGCCGCCACCAACGCTCGCCTTGGCTCAGGAAAGATTTATACAGATTTCTCCTTCTGTATCAGAAGATCCTTCTACTGCAGGCACCGAGAGCGTAGACCCTTTGCGGAGGAGTTGCTGGGTTTGAAGATGCCACCTTAAACTGCCCACTCCGCCTTGCTGAGCCAGCCAGACGTTCCCCTCCCCACTGGGTCCCACCACGCTCTCCCCGACGCTCCTCAGCGGGACGCTCCCAGCCCTGCCAAGGGTCGGTGGGTACCAAGCTGAACAAAAATCATGGGCTCTAAAAAAAGATCTATTTTGTTACTAGGTTTTGGTCAATATACTTGGAGGGGATGAGAGCACATCACACCGTCCTCCCACAGCTGCACCCACAAAACAGCCCCACCAGCACACACCAGACCTCAGCAGCTCCCAGTTTAAACTACTGTAACCAGAAAAAGAATTAGATATATGTTCTCGGGCCCACAGCAACAGCCATTCATGCTCCTGGGAGAGGTAAAAATGCCTTTGAATCTGCAAGGACCACGGAGAAAGATGCTACAAACACACACAGCAATTAAAACAGGCAGCTCTGGGCACCCGAGACCAAAGAGGAGCACCCAGCAATGCCCAGCGCCTGGCACCAAAGCACTCCAATTACAGGAACGGTTCCTGTTATCCACAAAAAAAAAAAAATACATCTCCCACCAAGAGCTTGAAAGTGATGATTTCTAAAGCAATTAACAGCCAAGTAATAAGCAAGCCAGTGCTGGGGACCAACCACATGGGAACGCGCCGGGAGAAGGCAGAGCTCCCGCTCCAACGCCAGACACGTACGCAGCCAGCCTGCCGCATTCCTCGCGCCCGCTCGCTGCCCGCGCCGCCTCCCAGCCAGGGCAGCGGCCGACGAGGAAATAAACCGCATCTGCTGGACACACGCACAGACCGATTAAAGGTAAACGGGACTTCCTTCTGAAAGATCAAACAGAACACTGCACTTACGATACCGAGCGCGTTCCTGTGCGCACTGAGACCGTCACTTCACAGCAAAACTTCTGCTGGAGCAAGCACACGAGAAGCAGGGGGATTCCCGGTTTAAATCGCTCCCACTCCCCGGTACCTGTGTACTTAGCAGCTAAATGCACTTAAAACATGAGAAGACCAAAAGGAAACTTAATAGATAACTGCTGCAATCAGTAGTTCAACAATTGACTTTGAAGTTTTCCATTAAATCAGAGAGAAAATTTACTTACTGCATCAAGATGCTGAGAACCACATTTCCTCTTTAGCAGGCAGCAGGGTTTATAAACACTCGGAGGCACCGCAGAGGCCTTAGGGTTTGTTCCCGCCAAAAATAGCAATTGTCAACACCGACACCGTATTTCAGCATCGTGAGCTGCTACAGATTTCTATTAAAAATTAATACCATTTGCTATTATTACACATCATTTATAACTGCATATAAACCCCACCACGCGGTGCCACAAACACGTGTCGGGGTGAACGGAGGGCACTCTCAGAGCCTGACCCGAGCAGCTCGGGTGCCCTTCTGCGAACTCTTCACCGAGTTCAGCTGCAGCGCAGCGAGCGGGCTTTCCTTGGCAGCCTTTTTTTTAAGCTATGCATTAACAGATGTTCTTTCCTTTTTTCTTTTCTTTTTTTTTTGGAGGGGTAGGGGTGGTAATAAAGCAGAACTAAGTGCTTCCACCAGCAGCTCTGCTCAGCCCATCACGCTGCCCGAGCTGCACACGTGCGTGTTGGTTCAGGCCCGCAGCCTCCACATCTGCCGCTGATGAGCACGTGTGTTTATACTGGAACAAATGTACACAAATTTTATTGTATTTTTTCAAATGTGCCGTGTTTAAAAAATTATATCTTTCCAGCAGAGCTGATTCTTCTCTTCTTCACTGTCCTGCATACCAATACACAAGGCAGAAAAAACCCCACGTTCATCTGCTTTGCCGGGGTTTCTCACGACGACTGCAGGAAGCCGGGAGCGTACATGTGTCTTACAAAGCGCCCCGCAACTCCTGGGCTTCGACTTCGGATCCTCCCTCAAGCCAAGAGCTGCTGGTGGCTGGCAGGAGCGGGACGTCACAGCTCCCAGGGCAAGTGCAGGGGTCTCCCCTGCACCCCCATTCTCCTCTCACCCAACAGATGAGCCCATCCGTCAGGTCCCCACCGTATCCTCGCTGGGAGAATTTCAGTCTGACTCACCGTTCACTTGTTGAGCACACGATATACATCAGTGCTACTTACGGTCTTGGGGTTCCTCAAGAACTTACAGATGTATGACACGCCATTTAAATTTTAGGGTGCTGAACCTAGTAAGAGAGGGGCTCCTCTCAGAGACACTGGGACCACACACATAAAACACCCCAGGCAAGGAGAGCAGACGGCGGCACACGCACAGCCCCGCAGCACAAGGCCGACCAGCCCAGCAAACCCAACCTGAGGGCCTGCTGCGAGCCAGACTTTGAACTGAAACCCTCAGAGACCTGCAGGTGCAACCCGGTGACACCACGTGCTGAAAAAAGCCTTGGACAAAGACCAGACTACCTATGTGCAACTCACAGCCCACACCAAGGCACTGTCCCCGAGACCGTGACTCCTGCAACGTGCAGAGGGACCCACGTTTAGCGGTGCTGCCCAAGAGCCAGAAACGGCTGCAGACTCCACGGTTACCAGTAAACACGTACTCGGTGTCACCCACAGCTCAACGGGCTGCTAGAGGGGACGAGAGAGAAAAAAGTTATTAGTCTCCCTTTGAAAGCGGAGCTGTGAAATCCAGAGCAGACAGTTTAACCTCAAAGCAGACCAGACTGATCGCAGAGCAGCGAGGGGAGCACAGACAAGTGTCCCACGTCCCGCTCTCGCCCCGCGCTGCAGCGGCCAGGAGAGGCCCAGACACAGCCACAGCCCCTCTCCAAAACCTGGGCAGGTTAAGGCAGGGATACCAGAGGGAGCGCGCACGGCCCTGGTCACCTCCGCTGCCTCTCGGTCACGCCAGCGCTGCCAGAGAAAGGGCTCCAGCCGCACCGAAGCTCTGACTCCTGACAAACGAGGCAAATACAAGCTACAGGGGACGTGAAAAGCACCCAAAGGCACTTAAATCCAGTCTGCAGCAACCGGCTGAGTGGCAGTGGAGTGCAGGGCGGAGACTGAACCGCAATCAGACTGCTAGATGCAGGGACAGAATCAGGAATTCATTGCAGTACGCTAAATAGACAATTATAATTTCAAATACAGCTGTAATGAGGAGGAAGGTCCGTATTTAAGGTATCTCACTGTGCCCCACCCTGCATCGTGGTTTTTCCCCACATAAAAATTGATTGAAGGCAGGATACTGCTCAAAACATTTTTTTCCTTCTCCCAAGCATCCACCACTCACCTGGCACACAGAATTTAAGCTCTTGGCTAGCACTGCTGCCAGGCACAGGTCTGACCACAGCCGCCAGAGCAAAGGGGGGAGCGGGCCTGAACACAGCTCTTGGCTCTGTGGCACCAAAAGCAGGAAAGCTTTTCTCTCTGCTTTAGGAAGGCTAGACAGATGCCACTCGGAGGAAACAGTAGCCAAATTCTGGCTGGTGGCTCACCCCAAGCACGTCAGCAAACCTGCAGCCAGCAGCAGCGAGCGCAGCCCGCCCAGCCCCTGGCCGCCCTTCAGCAAAATTCATGAAAAGACAGCTCTGCAGAGCCGCGCAGCCAGCGACACCGGGACGCTCAGCGCCAGTCCTCGGGATGGGAAAAAAGGGTCCACGCCCTTCACGCACCTGCGCACCCAGGCAAGGCGCATCGTCTAGGATACGGCGGGGGATAATTTGCTGGTCTGCTTCAAGGTGGGCCAAACTGCTAACGGTGCTGTAATGGGATAGCACCGTGCAAAGGCGCGCTGACCTCGCCCAGCCTCCTCACCCCTGCTCTGCACAGCACAAGTCACCTCTGCACACACCGCACTGGTTAAAAAAGAGGACAGGAAAGAACAGGGAAAGCCAGAAAGCACCGCTCATCCCCTCTGCCGACTCAAAGCAGGCTAGCGTGAGATGAAAAGTCCTGTTCTCAGCAAATATGCAAGTAACAAAGGACGCTCAGGTGACAAAGAAAAACACTATCCAGGAAAAAGGCCCAGGATGTCATGGCCTAGGAATTCTGAACGTCTGCTTCAGGCTTGCAAATCCCAAACCCATTTTAAAACAATATTTTACAAGAAAACAGTGACTTTTTTTAAAAAAGCAATTTATTCGGGGAACTTTTCAGACATCTCTAGGCTGAAATTTGTTAGTGTATTCCAGATGCTACTCGGTACCTCTGTAACGGGGCCTGGCGGAGAAGACATCGCTACCGCCTCCGGGAACGGGGCTTCACCAGGTACGCCCGCTACCTCCCAGTCCCAAAATACATTGCAAGACTGTCTACCCACAGTTAATATTCAATCCTGGTCCTGCCTAACACTTCATAACCTCTGAGGCGTGTACCTCCAATACTTTGCTACAACAAAGGCAGTGACACTTCAACCAGATTTTACGGATGAGAAACTGAGGCAGGAAAGAAATAAGTGACTTGCTCCAAGTCCCAGAGAAAATCTGTGACAGTGTTGAGACTTGAATCCAAATATTTTTTTCGAACTCCCAGGCACTCTCAGCGAGCCCTTGGGACCATTCCTCTCACCATCTGCGCAAGTGAGGACAAACAAGCAAGTACCTTTTTTTTTCTTTGAGGCCATCTAACAATGATGCATTACTCCCCAAAGAACGCTTCCCAACCTTGAAATGACCAAAAAGCTCTTTACCAGCTGCCTCACATACTTGTTCTTGTCTCCATTTGTTCTGCAAAAAAAGCTGTATTTAAAAGACTTTTTTAAAAAATGCACTTGAAGACGACAGCTTAACCGTCAGAGGGATCAGGAGCACAAGCTCCCGTACCTCCATTAAACCCTAACTGCTCAACAATTCTGGCAATCTGCTCTGAGGACTCCTGACAAGGGGGCATGCATAAAACACTCAATCCCATATGCTTTTAAATCACCCAGCAGCAGCGTGTTTCCGTGACACTCCTCCTCCTCCTCCACTAACCAGCGTTAAGCGGTAATTCCATAGGAAGGGTGATTATCACTAAAGTTTTAATGAGTTGCCATCTGTACCCTGCACTTCATAAATGGAGAGCGTTCCACTACCATGCTGTCCAGGAACATAAAACGTGGCAACAAAGCATTACAAGGTGATCTAAAATAATACTTCCCTTCTCTCAGAATTAATGGCTTTAACTTGGCAAAGACAGGCAACAGAGAAGAAAATGAGGACTGCGTTTGGAGTCCTGGGAGATGTATGAGAAGGCTTTATTTAGCATCATCGAGACTCACGGCTCTTATTTGGCTGAATCTAAACCTCAGAACAGAATTATTAAGCATTAAGAAACATGATAAAACTGATATGCCATCTGAGATGGAAACTGTGTACAGAGTTACCAAAATATGGTCAGCAAACTGGCTACAGAAAATGTAATAATTAGATGGATAAGAGCCCCTCTGGGTTTTATGGCCAAGAAAAGCCTACCCTTTTGTCCCCTGAAAGTTCACAAAGTCATGCATCACCCAGGCTGGCGTGTTTGCTCCTGAAGTATCTAAACTGTTCCAGCTGCCTCAAAGGATTTAGAGAACTAGGAGTCAACAAGGAATTTTTCATTAACGACGTGGAGAGCAGAAATCAATGGTCCCCCGGTGTCATGTCATTTCAACGGGGAAGGGGAGGAGATGGAGGGAGAAGAAATGCTAACAATATACGTACTGCAGGCCGGCTGCCAAGCTGTGGCGCACACCATCTTCTGCTCTTTTCAGCTCCCAAACGTTCTGCAGAGTAATTCTTCCCAATAAATTACCTACCTGCATATGGAATATCACAAAAACTATGTATGTTTATTTGTACTTTTGCACGTGCGCACCGTTACCAGGAGCTAGTGGTGACATTTTCTTTTCAAGAGAGTTGGCCCAGAACTCAGCCTAGATTAGAGCCCGGAGGCTTTAAACCAGCCTGCACTCACCCACGGCCGAATGCTTGGAGCTGGAAGTCATCTGGACTGTCCTAAGGACACACGTCCCTCTGAGTGACGGCGGGTCCCCCACCAGCCCCCAGGCACCAGTGAGGGGATCAGGAGAGCACAAGGTAGCAGAGCAGCCAAAGTCAAATCTCGTCACAAGCTTCTGAAGTCCAACCAATGATTAATGTTTGCCATGTAACTCCTGCTTTCAAGGAAAAATTATTTTTATTTACTATTTCCATAAAAGAGAACTCCAAATGAGAGCTCACACCTTTTATCCGATTTCAGAAAGGCAGCAGGAGTGGGAGGCTGGGAAGGTCCTCACTGGCGAGGAGCAGAGCTCCAGAGGAGTTCGGCACGGCACCACACTTGCTGTGTAAAACACAAGGGACACAACCTTCCGTAACATCCAGGTCTCAAGTCAGCCCCTTGGCACTGCAACAAAGCAGAGCGGGACAGTTTCCAGTTCCGTGCCTGGAGGAAAGGCAGAAGAGAAGGAAGCGAGCAGAGCACGAATGCTGTAGAGGAAATACAAGGGAGGGAGCCCAAACTCATCCGAGCGAGCAAGAATCAATCCTCTGGTAGGCTTACATAAAACCTGTTGAATGTTAATATATGCTGCCTCCATTCTCCAAACAGT
>WHYT01012718.1:71570-82280 GCA_009806455.1 Tetrax tetrax | reverse complement strand
TGAAAAAAAAAAAAAAAAAAAAAAAAAAAGACAAAAGCTCAAGAGATTGAAAACTGAAGCAGGAATTCTACCCTTAAGTTTATACACCAGTGAATGAACCAGCAGTCCCAACTTCAAACCTGAACTGGCAGTCCAGAGTTGAACATTAATATAAAAATCACTCTTCCATTAAGAAAAACCAAAACAAAACAAATCAACAATCAAAACCCCAAAAAGATCCCACAGCTGCCCTTCCATGAATTGTGTATGGAAAGACATTAATCTCCCCTCAATATGCACTTTGGAATAAAACCAGTTGGTTTCATTTCAAGTGCAAAGAGCTCCCACACAAGATGGTACCAAAGCTTCACGTCTAATTTAAGCAAAGGGTCCTCTAGGTACAACAACATTTAGGCAGAGAGTCAGCATTTGCTGGAAAGGCTAGAGGCTACTGCTTTGCAAACCATCGCGTGCTCTGCAACTGCCCCGGCCCAAACAGACCGGTCCCACAAAAGCGACACGAGCTCGCCCTTGGGTACAGGAGGAGCCCTTCCTCCTGCCCTCTCCGTACACCACAGAATCATAAAGTCATAGAATAGTTTGGGTTGGAAGGGACCTTCAAAGATCATCTAGTCCAACCCCCCTGTGAGGAGCAAGGACATCTCCAACCAGATCAGGTTGCTCACAGCCCCGGCCAACCTGGCCTGGAATGTTTCCAGGGATGGGGCACCCACCGCCTCTCTGGACAACCTGGGACAGTGTTCTACAACTCACATTGTACAGAATTTTTTCCTAATATCCAATCTAAATCTACCTCCCTCTATTTTAAAACCATTACCCCTCGTCCTTTCACAACAGGCCCTGCTGAACAGCCTCTCCCCATCTTTCTTGTAGGCCCAGCAGCATTGGATTTTACACCAGTCCTGCTCCGTCACGGGGCCAAACACCTCCTGACTGCGAGGTAACACAGCTCTGCCCCGCTGCAAAGGGATGCAGTTGTAAGGGCGCCCATGGTAACCTGTGCGGCCTCTCTGTGCAGCACGCAGTCCCCGTTCCTGCTCTCCTCCCTCTCCGAGGCCGGTTAATTGTGAACCAACGCCGATCTCTGGTGCTGCCTCAGCCTATAAACTGGAAGACTCGCCCGCAATCAACGCGTGGCAATTACACGGGTGTTCACATCGCACCTCCTTCCGAGCCGGCAGCACCAGAGCACGAGGCCACCCACGCATTAGCCGGGCGTTCCACAGCACGGGCCCAGAGGAGAGACACCCAAACGGCACTAGGGAGGGGCGCCGCAGCCCTCCGGAGCCCGGTGCCAGGTGCTCTGCAGCACGCCCCCCGCACCCACCGCAGGGCAGGCGGAGGGTCGCACCGGTACCCAGGCGCGTGAGCACTGGCCGGTGACAGGGCAGACGTCACTGCGAAGAGCTTGCGCTCCAGAGGAACAAGCGAGAGGCCGGGAGGAGAGCAACGGAGCGACATGCCCAGCGTCACGCTGCTCTGGCACCACGGCCCCGCAGGCAGCGCTGGCTCCCCGCAGCAAAGCGGCGCGAGCACACACATCCTCTGTGCCCAGCCTCTGCCCACTAACGCGTGTGTGTACACACAGAGTGCGATTGCAGAGCAGCTGTACCTCTCGCTGGGGGGGCAGCAGCGGGCTGCCAATGCTATAAATAGACCGGTCTATTTTTAAGTTGACCCTCGCTTAGCGCAGTCAAACTTCCTCCCCTTCTGCTCCTCTGTCATTGCTGTGGCTTACGTCCTTGCTCAGCTGTGCACGCAGCGCCGGGCTCCAGGACCAGGGCAGAGCAGGCAAACGCCTCCGCGTCAACCGTCCGCGCATCCAGTCTGCTTTGCCTTTGGTACCCAGCGCTGCGTCCCTGCGCACGTCCCCTCAGCCACGAGCTTTTCGCCAAACCCCGGGCTGCACAGGGCAGCGCCAGGCCTGTTTTTGGAGGAGCCGCAGCCTCGCACAGCGGCAGAGACAACGAACACCTCTCCCTCCTCTGCGACAGCATTGCTGCCCTGTTGCACAACTACTTCACAAAAGAGATTCGCTTATTTTTTAGTAGAACTACTCATGAGAGGGATTCCCCTTCTCCATTCCATACTGTAACCAATATTATATAAAACTTGAAAGAAATTCAGCTACAGCTTTTATTTACCATTGTGCATATGGGCCAATGGCTGTGGCAGGCTACCAAGTTTGCTATCAAGCTGGCCAAGTTTGCTTCTATTATTTCACTACTACTGCATCTCTCGCTTAAGAACAAGGGCTGTTTCTATCGCCAGCCCCCGCGCAATCGCAGCATTCGGACGGAGAGCTGTGCTGCTTTGCCCGGCCCAACTGGATGGATGGCCCCTGGGGAGGCTCCGGAGGGCGGTTTCCCTGCGAAGGATGGCGCAGCATCACTGCAGAGTGATTAATCCCTGCTGAAGAAGTGACACCCAAGCCCTGCAGCACCCATCTGGGTGACATGATCACAGATCTCTGTGAGAAATTTTTAGCAATCCTGCTAAAACACTACCTGGGGCTGGCACTCAGGCTGATGCACCTAAGGTCTCTCTTGGGAGGACTGGGTGCTTGTAAAAGGTGAACCCAACACCAACAGCTTACCTGGTGAATCCTGGGGACCTCTCCTTCACAGGAGTTTCATCTCCCAGGATCACTGAAGTTGCAGTAGTGTCCAAAAGCATCAGGCACAGGAAAGGCCATATCCCAGGCGTGGGGCTGGACAGACACCCACCCAGCCCGTGCTCCACAGAGCCACTACCCTTGGAAAAGGAGCTACACGACTGCGGCCAACAAACCCTCAGCTTTGGGTTTCATATGAAACAGGCACAGAATAATTGCAACAGATACCAGGAAAAGTAGGGTCTTATTTTGAAAGAGGACTCACAAGCTGCTCCATTTCCAATTAAATCCCTCTATTCTTTGAGCAAGACTGTGCCGCAGCAGGTAACTGAAGTCTCCCAAAGAGATCTGGCACTGCCCAAGAACCGCACAGCTCAGCACTCGCCGCCTCGGTGGAGATGCTCCAAGGCAAATGACACAGATGCTCAGCTGCTACACGCCATTTCGGACTTTACAGCCCTGTGGTAAGGCGTTTTCCAGCAGCTCCCTCAAAAAAAGAAGGGGCAGCATCAACTTCATTTCCCGATGGGACCTGATCCTACAGCCCAGTGGCAGCCTTCGCATTTCAGACCTCACACACCAACAAACGACCTCTCTCCACCTTGCAGAGCGCAGCGTTTCCCACCTCCTAAGGCTGCTGCGTTTCTCAGCCTGGGCAAGTTTAAAAAAAAACCAAAAACCAAACAACAACAACAAAAAGACACCAAAAAACAACCCAAAGATTGACCTATTACTTATGTTTTTAAGCCAAGTTGTTCCTTGCTAAATTGTTATGACCTTCCTTCTCCCCTCTCTCCCCTCCCAGTCATGAGCAATAGGAATTAAATTGATTCAGTCTATCAGTGTTCTGCATCTAAGTGATTAAATTCAGCCACTAGAAAAATCTGTTTTGTGCTGCATCTGAGGAAAAGCAGCGCTGTCATTGGATCCAGCCCCCAGCCTCCAAGGGAGGGAGGCAGCAGCGTGCGGAGGAAAGGCACAGAAGGTAAGATACAGACTTGGTCATTGTGCTGCTATCATAGAAATAATCTTCCCCCCCCTTTTTTAAGCTGGATCAGTTATTAGCATACCATTAAAAGTAGCTTCACAGTGGGAGATTCCTGGGGCAGACGGAAGAGGAGGCGCTGGCAGGGCAGCGGTGCAGGCAGCAGCACCTCCACAGCTTTAGCACATCAGTGTTTTAGACCTGCAACGTCCACAGCCAGCGAATTATCGATTCCCAGACATGTCAGAGGACGGGAGCACGCCAGCCTCGCTGGCATTTAGGGCAGCTCCCCATCCTCAGTACCGTCTGTCTCACACACGCTCAGACCAGTCCTAGTCCTGATTTATCCGGCCGGATGACCAGGCAGCATTCATGGGAGACAGATGCCATGCTCTCCGGCGAGTTCCAGCCCTCACAACCAGCTGACCATCTATTTTAAGCTGCTCAGCTGGGATTTTACTTTGGGACATCCAAGCTGAGAGCAGCATTCTTCCTCCTTCCCTTTCTCCCACGTGGCAATTAGAGAAATTAAACAGCTGGAGGAGTTAACACATCTGCATATAACGAGCTGTAAGGAAGGAGACAGACCCGAAGGGTCCAGGAAGGAGGAGCTGGGGAGGCAGGGTTGCCGTTTGGATGTATCTGCGTAAGCGCTGAGTAATTCACTGAACGGGGTATCGGAGCCAGAGAGAATCCAGCTCCGGCGCTGCTGCCTGCCGCCATGTCCTCATCCCCTGCCTTTTCCATCCTCCGACCGCTGCCCGTGAGGGCTCCTCACCCGCCTGCGAATCGCAGAGGCATTAGGCCTGCTCCCTGCGCCGCAGAGGATCCGGCCCTCTCTGTTTCAGGAATTTAGTAAGAGAACAAATGCACACACAGAGAAAGAACATACTGAAATAACTGCCTGTTCAAGCTGCATTCTCCAGAAGTTCCTCGCTTCCTGCATCTGTGGGATTTCTGGCACGGCCGGTGCTCTGACCTCACCTGACCTCCCCAACTGCATCAAAGGGCCTCATCTAAATAGGTCACTCCTCGCAGAGGGAGTAAAGTTCAGAGGAAGCCGAGAGACTTACCGGCTGCCTTAATCATCACACCCCCCTCCACCACCTCTGCTGGGAAAAAAAAAGACAAAAAAGAAGGGGAGGGGAGGAGAAGAGAAAAAAAGATATTCACAGTGGCAGAGACAAAATGCTACAGAAGAGAAAATTCGGATCTACATACTGCGGTAGCTGAATTTTAAGTAGCACAAAGTCTAAGAATACATCTGGAAACACACATGCAAATTCTTCACAGCTAAAAATAAACATCTCTGCTGTATAATACTCCCCAGAGTAAAAGAGAAGTGCTAATATTAATTGAGGGATTTTTGTTTCATTTGTTTTATTTTATTTATATTCAAGATCAGAGTTGATAAATTATTTCTTTAAAATCACAGATTAAATTATTCAGATAGTTTAAAGCGTTATACACTTAAATTAATATTACTTAGAGCAAACTACCAATTTGCCCCAGGCAAACTACATTACCAACAGTTTCACTGTGGTTTTGAAGTCCATACCCTTTGCTTTGGAACCACGCGTCCTTCACGTCACCTCTGCGCAGAACGCCACATCCGCTTTCCCTCAGCACTTTCAAGGTTTAGGAGTAGCAAATATCAAACCCACCCGACTCGTGAGCGCTTCAGCAACACACTCGGTGCTGATTTACATCAACAGAAGCTGTTGCTGTGTTTTCCCCATCAGTTCCTCAGAGGAAAGCTCACAAACTTAATTCCCTCTTTACATTTGCTTATTCAAGTTCCAGCTGCATCTCCCCCTAACGTCCCATTAGGGCTTTCCTTTTAATTACTTTTTCATGTCATCTGCGCATTCCTTGCAAGGTCCTCTTTCTAGGAACTTGGCGCGCTCTCCCCCGGCCCCCTTCACTGCGATGTTTTCCTCCTTCCTGCGCCCTGCCCACAAGCCATCGCCTAGCACCACGCTCCGTTTCTTGCCCACGGCTGGGTTTTGACGTCCTGCGCTCACACCTGCCAGAGGAGCACAGGAGACACGGAGCGACCGGAAAGCAGGGCTGGGTGCGGAGCATTTCACCCACACGCATCATGCTTTTGGCTCAATGACAACTCCACATCACACAGACTGTCCTCGTGACCGTCACAAAAGATTAAGGAGCATAAAACCAAACTACTTAATTGCAGGCAGGTGTGCAAACCTACACCTCACGCTCCTTGGAAATACCTTTGAAGAAAAGAAAACCCTTAGAGTGATTACACGAGATGCATGGCAGAGCCACGATGGCGGTCCACGCGCCGTGCGGAGACAGGCAACCAGAGCACGGCACAGCACTGGGCTCCTCGGGGCCGAGAGGATCCTCTTCTGACCCAGCTGGTCCCCACACCGACACGGCACAGGCCAACAGCTGCCGTGAGTGCCTCTGCCTCCATAACTCCCTGCCCCGTCCCCAAAGTAAGGGAACACAGAAAGCACTTTGGCCAACGGCGCCCAGGTTCAAGGCAACGAACCGTGCCACGGCTCCGTAAGTCTGGCGGCAGAACAAGGCCGAGCTTCACCCCGACTGGAAGGGAACACCAGACACCGTAACCGCCCGCAGCTGCACCCGCAGCACGTGAAGCACATCCCGAGCCGGCGTGTGGCTAAGAGTCAGGGAGGTCAATCCGCAGGAAAAAAGCACGCTCCTTGTAAGAAGGTTTAAGTTCATTTATATGTTACGTAGGCTGAAAAAAAAAAGAACATCCTTTTTCTCTAAAGCTGTGCTCATCTTTTTTGTAGTGCAATAAGCAGAAAAACATCTTTCTTCTCCATTCTGCTTAAAGATCATCATCTTCACTACCAAGATGAAAGACTGGAATCAATGTCAACATACACAGGAGAAAGCAGTTCACTCTCATAGTACAAACCAGCAGAAAAGTAAATTCATGCTCAGGTGTGACTGATAAACTGCCACAAATTCAGGCCAATATCCTTCAAGTTTAACTACACATCACTGCAAAAGACAAGACAGATCAGCTGCTTGGACAGCACTCAGATTGTGAAGTGCCATGTAAGTATTATCATCACCAGCAGGCTGCTGAGGATGTCTCCTGCATTTACCATCTGGGACAAATAACTACTTCAAACAGACTGCTTGAAAACGTCCCAAGAGCAGTTAACGTTTTCCAAATATCCTCCCAGTCAGCCACAGATGACGCAAAAATCACGAAGCGCCTTTTCCCACCTCATCCTAGCTCCTAGAAGCCCGGGAAGGGTTAAAGCCTGAGGCTCTCGCGCTCACACGCCCTGGCTACTGGAGATCCCTCTGCCCACCCGCACAGGGCACCCTGCCAGGAGGGCTCGGCCGCAGCGAGGCGCTTCCCTCGCAAACCACGGAGAGCACCACACTGCGCTTCTCGCTCCCCGGTCTCATGTTCGGTTTAAATCGGATGATTTGTTCTGCATTAATATTTCAGCAGCACTATAAGCAAATGAACGGATTTCTTCCTGGGCTGTAAGCAAACAAGCACCCGCTCGGGCGGCACCATGGGTGTCTGCGTGTGCCAACACCGCCGCTCCGCTTACAACTCCTGCTTGTGGAGGCCACGAGAGGACAGAGGAGAGACATGGGAGAGCGCAGGCAGGTCCTCCAGTCAACAGCAATGTTTTTCCCAGCCGCACACCATTCAAAACAGCGTCCAATTTGCAACTCACGTAAACCAGCACAGCCCACGGGGCCGCTGACGCCCGGGCCACACTCAATCGCGTCCCATGGGGGGAAACCAGCGCAGCTCCTCTCATCTCAAGTTTTGCCACTTGGTATCCATAAACAATCTAGCTGAAATGATCCATTACCTCTAATTCTTTTATTTTTAGAGCGCTTTCCTGCCCAGCAAAGGCCGCAGCAAAGCCGCACTATGCGTTAGCACTTTCAGGCAGCATTATTACCACGATACGGCTCAACGGCCCCTGACGCAAGAGCTGGCCTGTCCTAGTTCCACAGCTCTACTCCACTTCGATTTACATCATGTAAATAGAGGTCAAAAGCAAGCCTCCAGTCCCAACAGATGCATTATCTCACACTGCACCTTCTGTACATTTTATGGAGCAAATTTTTAGGTCAAGGAATAGTATATACACCTATCCACTTACACAGAAAAGCCGGAATGGAAAACATGACCTATAAGTCAGTGAAGCACACAGCTTACATTTCACCAGGAGCCCACATCCTAACTATTGCTGAACAAGGCACGGGTCTGGCACCACAGAGGTTTTCATTTATCCTCCTCAGCCATTTCAGGGGTAGGAAATAGCCACCATTTACTTCTTATTTACCTCAGAAATGCCACCACGAAGCGCAAACTGCTAAAGATGCATCTGCTGATGCTGCGGAGGTATCTCAGCCAGTGGCTCTCGAGAGCCTTGTTTGCCAACAAACCCAAGCCAGGAAGCCCCACACTGGTATCGGCCAGCTGCCAGCCACTGTGGTGTCAGAGTCAGAGAGCCTGAAGCCACCCAAACCGACTCCAGCGATCTGAGTGCTCCCACGTACGACCCAGTTAGTCACCAGCATCACAGCCACTCACGTGCATAACCCTGAGCTCCATTTTCAGCACAGGAAACGCTGAGGTTATAATATTAAACGCTCTGGCCACTGGCACAGGGAAGCCTCACAAGGCAACGTTAGCTTCCCCAGCTCACCAAAATGGAAGTACAACGTGCTGCATGGTACGCTCCGAAACATCAAACAGCAGCAAAGGAGAGGACATCTTTCCCTCAGGTACGATTCTAATTGCTCATTCTTGCTTTACTGGTAAAAAGCCAACACAACTCGTCAGTCAATCTGCAGGAAAAAGCAGCTGAACTCTTCACTTGAGCCCCCTTCTCCCTCCCCAGGGAACTCCTCCTGCAGACACAGAGCCCCAGCCCCAGGACGGGCAGCCTGCAGCGACACGAGGTCGTAGCAGCGGTGGGATGCTCCTCCCTGCCGCCCGCCACGGCTGGCACTGGGGACCCTGCAGCATCAACAGACAAGGTCACATTCCAGGGAGCCAGAGCCATGTTTATGTTGACTTACTTGCTTTCAGAATTGCTGGGTGTTTAATCTCTGCAGCTCTTTTCTTTTGGCACGACAGGCTCCTCCGGAGTTATCACAGCCTACGGAGTCCATGAAGTAAACGAATCCAGATTCCACACACAGCTAGCACAGCTCACTCCCGCATCACCCACTCCTGAGCGCTCACTTCTATTTTGACAGGAGGGCTTTCCAAGCTTCAAACAAGAATAAGGCATTTCAAGAGGCCAGTAAGTAAATAAATACAACAAAAGCTCGATGAACTTAGCAGCGCACCCGAAGAGCAGCACGTGGAGCTGGCGGGGTACAAGCACGGCGTGCAGGGGAGCCCCAGCCCCACGGGGTGGGGAGTGGGCCACTACGGCTCTACGGACCCCTGGGACAGCAGGCAAGGGTCTTCTCTTTCTCACTCCTTTTCTTTCTCCCAGTTCAAGAATCCATTGCTGGGCTTGAAAGCAATGCAACCTGATCTTTACCAGCTTTCTTAAAGTCAAAATACAGCCAGAAGGTCAAGTGAAATACAGCTTTTCCACAGCACCGGACTGACTTTCTGAACTTTGAAACGTAAATCTAACCGAAGGAGATGGTGGGCAAGTGGGGTGGGGAACACCTCACATGCAAATATCAATAGATGTTTCTTCTAGAATTTTACTGCAGTTCTCTTTTCTGATTGTTTTCTAAAAGTACAGAAGGGAGAGGAGGAGAGTTTCAAACGGTCCAAAAATGGTAGAATTTGTGTTACTCTTAAACAAATCTCTGGTTCAAGTTTCCCCGAATTCAAGATCTGTATCTGCTCTGTATGAGCAGACAATGACTGATTTTTGTTCCTTCTCTTTTGTTTTCCTTTTTAGAGGTTTATTTTTGCAAGAGGACCATACAACACAGCCTCTTCCATTTCAGGAAAAGTAAACAAAATCCTTCGCAGGGAGGATCAGGGATGAAGGAACAAAGCCGCCTAGACTAAACTGTATGAAGGTGAATTTATTTGTCATCGTTTGGTATCACTGCAGCGCTGTGACTTTGATCAAGGTCACAGCAAGGTGCTGCACACAGCCACGCTCGCTCCCCTCAGCAACGCCTGCAGCTACGGCAGCAGCAGGAAAGCCACACTATTAGTCCCAGATTTTGGGTGGGGACCTGAATGAGACCAAAATAACACAGCAAAGCAGGGCCACGTCCGCAAAGCTGAGCTCCTAAACCTTGGTCCCAGCACAGCCATAACTCTTTCTCCTCTTTGCTCCTGTACTCATCTGGCAGATCACACCAACTCAAAATACCATCTCTCCTCAGTACTAACTTAGCTAAGCTCAGCTAAAACTCTCACCGTCAGCAGCACAAAGCCCTGACAGACATCTTTCCAGGGCAAAAAGCAACCAAGTCACCACAGTGGATGCATCAAGTCCTGAGCGGTTTTAGCACTAATACCCAACTGCAAAGAAACCGTAAGTACAACAGATTTGGTGGGATTCTCTAGGACTTCTGCAGTAATGTGGCTTTCTTACTTAGGGTAGCTAAGGGCTACGTGCTCCTGCCATGACCAAGGTCTCTGCAAGAGTTTGTGCTACACCAAGGCTAATTCTCTGGCTCGTAAGGATGCTCGTAAGGACAAGAAATATTGAGGTGGACTCTTCAAACCAGAGTAGGAGAACCTAAGGAAGTCCTCTCAGCACGAGAAGGGGACTCTGCCAGAGCTGGGTTTTGTCCAGAGCATTCAGGAATCGGAAATTAAACGGACAGGAGAGAGGCCAACAACTCCTTTGGCCTGGTGGGGACAGGAGGCAAGCACGATAAATATTTAAAGTTCCTGCTTATTAGGAAATGCTTGACAAGTAACATGAAGCACGAGGAGGGCGTTAAAGAGGAATATATTCAGTGTTATGGGAAAGTCAACGAGAAGCTGTAACCATTGTGTATGTATCACATGGAAAACTAGGAGAGGCCCCTACGGACCACTGTATACTGCATATACGGACACTGTAATGCGTTACTTTCAGTGATTCCCTTGCCTACTTCAGGCCACAGAAACAAAGAGCTTGCCTAGCTTCCT
>WHYT01012718.1:12544-59899 GCA_009806455.1 Tetrax tetrax | reverse complement strand
CTAGACTAAACTGTATGAAGGTGAATTTATTTGTCATCGTTTGGTATCACTGCAGCGCTGTGACTTTGATCAAGGTCACAGCAAGGTGCTGCACACAGCCACGCTCGCTCCTCTCAGCAACGCCTGCAGCTACGGCAGCAGCAGGAAAGCCACACTATTAGTCCCAGATTTTGGGTGGGGACCTGAATGAGACCAAAATAACACAGCAAGCAGGGCCACGTCCGCAAAGCTGAGCTCCTAAACCTTGGTCCCAGCACAGCCATAACTCTTTCTCCTCTTTGCTCCTGTACTCATCTGGCAGACCACACCAACTCAAAATACCATCTCTCCTCAGTACTAACTTAGCTAAGCTCAGCTAAAACTCTCACCGTCAGCAGCACAAAGCCCTGACAGACATCTTTCCAGGGCAAAAAGCAACCAAGTCACCACAGTGGATGCATCAAGTCCTGAGCGGTTTTAGCACTAATACACAACTGCAAAGAAACCGTAAGTACAACAGATTTGGTGGGATTCTCTAGGACTTTTGCAATAATGTGGCTTTCTTACTTAGGGTAGCTAAGGGCTACGTGCTCCTGCTACGACCAAGGTCTCTGCAAGAGTTTGTGCTACACCAAGGCTAATTCTCTGGCTCGTAAGGACAAGAAATATTGAGGTGGACTCTTCAAACCAGAGTAGGAGAACCTAAGGAAGTCCTCTCAGCACGAGAAGGGGACTCTGCCAGAGCTGGGCTTTGTCCAGAGCATTCAGGAATCGGAAATTAAACGGACAGGAGAGAGGCCAACAACTCCTTTGGCCTGGTGGGGACAGGAGGCAAGCACGATAAATATTTAAAGTTCCTGCTTATTAGGAAATGCTTGACAAGTAACATGAAGCACGAGGAGGGCGTTAAAGAGGAATATATTCAGTGTTATGGGAAAGTCAACGAGAAGCTGTAACCATTGTGTATGTATCATATATGGAAAACTAGGAGAGGCCCCTACGGACCACTGTATACTGCATATACGGACACTGTAATGCGTTACTTTCAGTGATTCCCTTGCCTACTTCAGGCCACAGAAACAAAGAGCTTGCCTAGCTTCCTGGTGGAATTTCAGCAATGACACCTTGCCTGTTGCTAGATTTCTGGGATATTTTAATGAGAAATAATTTGGTTACTTTCCAAGATTCCACACAGGAAACAGACACTGAACAAAAGCTCTGAGAAAGTTGCTGCTGTGCCGCAGTGCTCCTCGCATCCCCTGCCTTCCAGAGGGTTACCTCCCCGGTCAACCGTCTATCCACAGATATGCCTGCAAAAACACTGCCACTTCTGCGAGTTCAGGTCTGCACTGTCACCATCCCTCCCCAGGGAGAGCCAGGCCACAGAAATAACCAGCTGCAACTTCACAGCGATCGCCCCTGCAGGAGATGTATATAATGAGAATGGAAAGCTGCAGGATGAACTTCTTACATACTTGTCCTTTTGGTTTATTCATCAGAAATAATTATCTGTGCTCGCACTCACAGGAGCACATACTTGATGATGTACATTAAAATTTAATGGATTTTTAATAATACTGTAACTACAGCAGAAGCAGAAAAAAAGGCAGACATCGAACCATATGTGCTGTGTTGGTGGGTGAATGGTGTTGAGCAAACATCAACATGTAACCAGTTTAGCATCAGCAACGGGAAGAAACTGATACTTCCAGCATCTGAAAATTGTAGTGATCTCTAATCCTGAATCTTTAGCTTAAAGTCTCCCTCAGTAACACAACTAGTTACGAATAAATGACCAAGCGTGAGTTTCTGAAGTTCAGGACACAGCAGGTGGTACCCTCAGCCTTTGACAAGCGCCTGAGCTCTCCAGCTTCGTTTCTCCACCTCCGCAATGGAGAGAAGCAATATGAATATACCCCGCGACAGCAGCATGGGAAACATGTCTGAATTCTGATTTCTGTCGTGCCGATAAAAGTACTCCCAGTATTTTACGAAGCCATTGATGTCTACTCCCTAAGCATCAGCAGAAATTACTGCTCCAGCAGGAGACTGACACTCTAAACACTTTCCTCAGAAGCCACTCTGCAGCTAACGAGGCAGTGCAAAGCATCACCGTGTCACCAATACTTGGGCTGACATCTATTTATAGACCAAGAAATTATATACGCGGTGTCCCCACCAACAGTGACACATCTTCATTCAGGCATGAGTCACCTATTCACAAGCGTGTTTCCAAAAATAACTCCTATTTACCAGAATTAAATTTTACACGCTCAGGAGAAAAATGTGTCCTTAAAAACAACACACCAGGAAAAAAAAAAAAAAAGGCATGTTAGAAAACCAAACAATGGCAAACGAGCACTGAAGTCTTCAGCCTGCAGGTCTCCGTGTTTCATACAATCACGCTGAGGCTGGGAACGTTTGAGATACCACGGTGAAGATGGTTGTACGCCGTCATCACAAACCCCTGCCAAGGTCACCAGAGCGCTACCGGCCAAAAGGAAGTATCCAGAATATTCCTGGCGGCTCACACTTTGCAGAAATAGGAAGTATATTGCAGTTATTAGAGAGAACAGACAGCGCGAGCGCCAAGTAATCCCAGAAAATGTAGTGTTAAATAGAGGGTTCAAACCACAGAGCTGTTGATGGGGAATGTTAAAAATGTCAGCGTGGCTGAAAGACACTCGCCAGTGGTGAATGTCAAGTACGAGCTACTGTTCAGCAGATGCAATAAAAAACCGTGAGGGTACTCGGGTAATGGGACCAACAGTACAGTTGTTGATACAAATTATATCCAGAAAGCAACGGAATAAATGGATAAATAAATAAATAATGCAAAAATGGAACAAGTTCAAACTTCTTTTATAGTAATAGTCTCCAGTTGAGCATAATCACCAAAGCTATAGTGATAAGATTGCCAAAACCAGACAAACATCTGTGAGATGAATTCATCTCCGAGGGGAAGCCAACAGCTTGTTATCATTAAAGAGGCAATGCTCTCTCTGCGTTTGAACTGCAGGCCGCCTTGTTACTGCGCTTGCCGAGGCAATTGCACCAGATGTTGGCAGCTATCTTCAGATGGATGACAAGCACCTGCTGTTGGGGAAATTAAATGCTCGTCGGCCTCCTATCCTTCAGGGGAGGGTGGGCCAGGAGGGGAAAGGGGGAGTGGTGACGGCTGACCCTCTGAAATAAACCTCTTTATGCAAAGTGACAGTAAGTGCTGGTTTGCCAAGCAGGGAAACAGAGTGGAAATTCATTGGATCTCTTCCATCGCCCCCGGTGAAATCTGCTCCCACCCTCCCCGTCCTGACAATTAACACGGCACCAATCTGAACTCGCTAAACCACTCATCAGAGTAATAGAGTCAACAGAGGGACCTTCTCCCAGAAAGTCACCGCGCGCACAGCAGCTTCCCCAGACACGGAGCATCGCCCCGGCGGGGGCTGCTGCACGCCCCTTCTCCAACACACACCACCAGAACACGCTTACAGCTCAGCGCCTTCCGGCCACGCAGCCCCAAACCGCTCTAACGCCAGCGTTAAAACAAAGGGATGCTCAAAGCGGGATCCTGCCACACTGGTACTCGCTCAGATTCAAAACCTGCGTCCTGGGACAGGGGTGCAAACGCAACCTCACCTTCAGCGCCAGCCGGTGGCAGGTGAACGTGCGGTACCCGGTTGGGTTCAGACCAGCCTCCCCCTCGGCATTAGGAGCGGCAGCAAAGGTCACGATGGGCCCTGCAACTCATTTTTAAAAAGAAAACATAGCAGCGCCTTCGCTAACACACTTGCTAGTGTTTTCAACTTTCCATGAAAAGAAAAACTGCAAGATGTGGGGTCCTTTACATGAGCAATTATTTTTTTTTTATATATCCAATACTCTTACTTCTTCAAACTCCCAGAGTGATGACATTACAGCGGAGAAGCACATTCTGTGACATATGCTGCCAGCAGGACCCATCAGAGCCCGGATCACCGTGTTTCGCCTGGACAGTAAGGTGGAAGCACCGCTGTACGTTCCTCCTGCGAGCGTCCCTGCAGAGACGACGTTTGTTTGATCTCACTGACCACACGCCTTTTAGGTATCCTCCAGATTAAGGGGCAGTTAATCCTCATTCTTCTTAGATTATCTTAAGTGGCTCTTCATGTGAGCTACTTTGCCCTTGTCCCCATTTCTGCAGTTACATTTATCAATACCTATCCTGCCCCCCCAGTACATCCGCACACCTCTCCCCTCTTTGGGCCGGCCAGGACTGGGTGACTTTTGACAAGACGGATGTTGACCAACCCACCATGCTTGGCTACCACTCCACTGCCACCAAAATATCCCCAGAAAATAAGACAGACATCAAACAAACTTCATTTTCTAGCTATGCAGAATTAGAAGTTTAATTAAACTGGTCCTACCTCAATACTGCACATGTGGACACAGCTCGGTTATTTCACCTCTAGGACTGACTGAAAATCACCTTGTGGATTTTTAGCACCCTCATGAAAAGTCATAGGAATAAAGAGAACACAAACAAAACAAGAACCACCAGGCTCTGCACAGAACCCTCCACTTTAAAAACAAATTATCCATCCAAAAAAATGTAAGTTTTTAAAAATCCAGCTGCAGATCAGACCAGGTATCTCCGTAACACCTTACAGCAGGATGACAGACAGACACGGCCAGGACAACTGCTCGCCGGCCGGCTGACGAGCACAGGGTGTATTCCCGGGAGCACAGCGAGCTCCGCAGGCACGGGGTCACCGACGCATGCAGCTGGAGGGGAGCGAGTGCCTGGCACTCCTCTGCTCACCAGTGCCGTGCCCTGAACCGGTTACCAGTGACCGAGTGAGGCCATTCATTTCCATGTGGAAAAAACATTATTACACCTCTTCCAGCAACGTGTGCTCTTTTTCCACATTTGGAACAATTTATGGACACTTTTACAAGTCCTTTTCTTAAGGGCCCAGTCTCAGAGCCGCATTTAAAAACTCCTCACATGTCACGTTCTCTCACTCAATACCGCTGCATTTATTACGCAGTATGATGACAATGATCAAAAGCTCACTCTCTAATCAATTATGCTTTAACTAACTCTCTTTAGCTGACGAGCCTACCTCAAATTTGTGAGTAGTGTAGTGCAAGCCGCAATTACACCACACAAAGTTTGAAATAACTGCCACTATTTTTTCATTACAGAACCGAAGTTAAAACCTGAGTTTTCCCAAGGCAAAGCTTTGGCACCCCAGTCCTACCTAAAGAATGATGTTCCAGACACGGGTTCTCGGGTTACGCGTCACGAGCAGAAGAGCCCAGGAGGGCGCACTCCCAAGACAAGCGCCAAAATGGAATCTGATGCAGTTTCACAGCGTATATTGGAAATATCTATCAGAAATTTTTCCCTCACTCCTATTGCTGTGGTTTAACACCACTAACTCTCACTTTTGATGCAGCTGGGGCTGGGGCAGAGTTCACCTTGCTGTTGTCTTTTGGAATAGCGGCCATCCTCATGGGCCTGGCTCCAAAACAGGGGCTCCGAGCCGTTCCCACAGCACAGCAAAACCGAACTATTTCCTTCCAGAGAAGTTCTGCAACTACAGCCTCACTCATCCACACCGGGGCTGAATCTAAGAACAGTCCACGGATAATTTAAAGATGTTACTGAAAATAATTAACTAGATTTGTTGGGTATTTTATATAGCCTGGTGAGTTTGTATAAAATAAACACAGGGGTGAAAATACAAAATTTACATTCTTGGGGTCTCAAAAGACACAAGTCACTTTCACAGGTTTGGCTTAGTTGCAAAATAATACAAAGACACCACAAACAAACATTCACACACATGCTGGAAGAGGAAACACTAATGTTTCCTTTCAACTTTTTTTCTCCCCAAACACTGCCCTGATTAATTACTGATTTCATTTGGGCTCTTGTTATATGACTCTGGGTCACCAACAGCGTATCGTACTCTGCAAGCTCAGAATCAGCGCTGCTCCCCCACTATTCCTAAAGTATGAGAGGCAGAATACAGGGCACCAGCCATAACTTTATATATAAAAGAAAAAAAAAGAAAAGAAAAGAAGCAAAGCACAGACCAGAGTTGACTTTAAATAAATACATTTTAGCCAAAGGATGAGGCCCTGCCCCCAGGGCTCCTGGAATGCTCGGGCTGTACCCACAGCGCCAGGCACCAACACCTGAACCAGCCCGGGTGCCGCCAGCAGGAACTGGGCCGCAGCCGCTCCCACTGCGGTTCCTCAGTCTGCACGCCGTCCCTGCTGCTGAAGGCTGCGAGTGACATGAGTGTTGGCATATTTACATTTCCCATGCCCCTCAGTACTTACTTAGTAAGAAAGGCAAGGAAATGTAAGGCGAGATAAAAGAGCCTGCCCAAAGCCAGACAGCAAGTGAGTGGCACGGTGGGAAACAGAAGACAGATGCTCAGGGCCCCGACTCTCCATCAGTTACCCCATCGCGCGCTGGTTACGGCACTACAGCACAAAAGCTTCCTCGCCATTTCGTTTAACCACAGTAGAAAAGGAAATAAAATTGTACTTCAGACTTCTGCTGAGTTCTGATACAGCCCTCTTGCCCACAAATCCTCCCTTAACATTTCCTCTTTTCATAAAATCCAGGTAGAAACCAACATCTAATTTATAACAAAACCACTTCCACAAAGCATGTGTCTTATTACAGACCACCTAAAAACTGACTTCCTGTGTACAACTTCTCATCGACGGAATGAAAACACTGACTTCTTTTTAAGTAATGATCAAGGTTCTCAGTTTGTTTAAAAAAAAAAAGAAAAAAAAAAAGAAAAAAGAGCATGCGTGGGAGGGAGAGAAATAATAAAAAGTGCTTTAGGTCATGAGGGACCACTGTATCTCAGATCCCTTTGTCACATGCCAAAGCAAAAATTAAAGGAGCACTCATTATCCTTTGGAATCTTATGGACTTAACATTCAAACAAGGACACCCAGAAACACTGGAACTTTAAAGCACAAGTAACGGGCAGAGGCAGCAGCATGAGCAAGGCTGAATGCTGCTCCATGTCACCGTAACAGAAGAGCCCCCACAATTTGTGTTTTTCATTGCCCCAAACTTACCAGAAGCTGAGAACAAGGAGGCATTTGTCTATCGCCCATTCTCTCTTAAGGAGGTGCAATGATTCAGGGCAGGCGGCTTCCCCCAAGGTACACTAACGAGGTTCAACAGTTCCAGAGCTCTGAATCGCTTTGGAGGGGAACAGTGAGGTTTGCAGCAGTTAAAAAAATGCCAACATATTCTCTGTTTTACTGCGTATTACAAATGTTTCGGGAACTCCAGCTATTACCGGCTACAATGTAAATGAGAGTGCAAATCTGTCCCTGCATTTCATAAAACATAACCAATTCACAGTGCTGAAAAATGTGACAGGCTAACAATTTGTCAAACCAAAAAATGACTTTTCTGCAAAGCAAATACTTTAAGAACAGACTGTCCATGTATCCTATTGACCGTTAAATCTACATATCAATGTCCAACAGATGTAACAATACAATTCAAACTGTACGCCAAGTCTAAATTAACTAAGCTTTCACTTTCATACAAGCAAAATTCCTTGCACCTCCTGACTCTGGCCTTAGCCCCAGCTCCACGCAGACTTCCAAATCCTCCCAAAATGAACCCATGGGGAGAACACCACCTTTTCTCATGCTAACAACTCTATTGTAGTAACATCTTCAGAGGCCATACTCAAGGTCTCGGGAAAAGTAAACCACTGGAGTGCTTAATACCACGACAGCGCATTAACTCGTTCACACCCAGACAGCCTTGCCAAACAAGGAGGAGTTTTCTCTCATGTTTTCTTGATTTATATTTTCACAACTGTCAGAGAGGAAAACACGTAGGAAGCAAGTTATGTAAACCACCCAATTCGGCTGAAGGTCTCGGAGTGGATCGCACCTCCTTCCCTCTGCCCCCTCCCAGCACAACCATGCGGAGAAAGCAGAGGGACTTTTGTCTTTTACTCACAAAAGATTATTTTTTTCAAAGGTTAAAGCGGTCATTATTTGCATTGCTGCCTGTGTTGTAACACACGACATTGTACAACCAAAGGAGGAAATGCTCATTCTCACATTTTGCTGTTCGTGGCCTCGCTGCTTCCAGCTTCAGCACAGCTTCTGCTAAGCCGTGCCCGGAGCAGGGACGGCGTTTGAGAAGCTACTCCCCTCTTACTCGCTTTACTGCCACTGGACAGTAAGCCATGGCTACAGGAGGAAGAGACGAGCAAACTACAATCTTTCAAAAGCTCAGCAGTTTCGCAGAACAAAACCCAACACCAGAAGCTAGGTACTGTTATTCCACAGGTCTGTTTTGCATCGCACAGGAAATAACAAGCGACTGCACACGTTTCAGATCCAGAGAGGTAATTCAGAAATCCTGTCTTGTTTCAAAATTTCCAAATCTTAAAAGCCATTTTGAGGAAACAACATATTCCAAGCAAAGTTGAAACATGTCTGCAATTTGTCTGAGGGACCTCGTGGCAAGCCAGAACAGAAAACAAAATTAATGCATACCAGCCTGTTCCAATTCCATCTGAAAACTTAAAATAAAAAGCAAATGCCACAGCCTCCTTCCCCGAAAGTGATTTTAGGATTGCTGTGAAAGAAAAAACGTAAAACCAGTGCTCTTGCTTTGAGATTTTTAGTAGTAAAGTAGCTGGAGCCACCAACACCAATGCTGTTTTTCCAGCAGTTTCAAACAGTAATACGTAAAAACGTTGCTTGTCCACAAAACTATTTCACCCACCTCCCTTAAAAATCACGATTCTTTTTCAAAGAAGTAGACAGCTATATGTATTCCCTCCCACACCAGAAAACATGATTTCTCTACAAGCACAGTTGTGCATGGGCTGATCTAACAGCTGAAGACAACTGAAACGCACCTTTCACACAACTCTGGTCCCATTGTGCCGGGAACAGGGGCGGGGAGGACGCAGCAGCCTTTTCATCAAAGGCCTGTTCCCACCAAGATGATTACGGTATTTCCAGTAAGAAGATTTCTACTCAGAATCCTGTTTCAGCAATTGGGTCAAAAAGTGTACCTGGAGCCCAACCACACTAACGTAGCAATTAGCGACCGCACTCGCGCAGCAAGGCAACCTCAAAGCAAAGCGGGGGAGCAGCAGCTGGGGCAGCAAAAGGGTTAAAATCCCATGTCAAACAGCAAGTCCTGGCTCCAGACCAGAAGGGACATGGGAACCAGGGCAGCTGAGTTATAAAGGCCTTATTGTAGCAGCCCACTGGATTGGAAATGACTTGTAGGCCTAATGAAACAAAACTTTGGCAGTAAAACAGAATGAAAGGAATGAGACAATAAAAGAGAGGAACAAAGGGAGCAGAGTTGTTTCAGCTTAGGAAAATAAGCTCACTTTGTTGTTGGGAAAAGCCAAAGCCGATTAGGATAAACCAATGACTAGGCATAAGTCTTCCAAACTAATTACACAGTTCGCCATGTGAAGTATAATTGCAATTCGCAAAATAAGGACTACACTACTTTCACAGGAGCTCCATAAAAGCATTGTTACCTAGGAAAAAATGAACCCGAAGAAGTCCCTTATCATCAGCTGCTCGCAGCTTAAAAGGTGCGGAACACGCACGTCCCTCGAGAAGTGCAATTTATTAGCGTTCAGGGCTTTCTCCTGCTGGTCACGCTCCTCCAGGCTTTAAGAGGCTGCTACTTTTTATTATTTTTTTAAATGATACCAGAAGCCTTAAGCGTTCCAACATGTCCTGATCTTGGAGAGCACCGTTTTGCTTACACTTTCAGAAAGACAGACAACAGGTAGATCCGCAGGCACGGCCCCCCCGATGGCTCCGGGCGCTCGCGGCCTCTCCAGAGGGGAGGAAGGCGCAGCCCCACCGCGCTTCCCTTTGGATCCCCTCACTTCCAACACTTCATTGGAAGTCTTTTAAAACTTGGTCTGAACAGCCAGCTTTTCACATGTCAGCAGAACGGCAACGCTGCAGACCCCGGATGGGTTAACACGGCCGGTGAGTTTATTTTGTTTGCAAGAACGTTTGAAACATCTTTGAGTGAAATACCAGAGACAATGTTTTGTTTTTTTTTTCTTTCTGATTGTAAACGGTTATGTCTTAGTTTGGAGTTTTGTTTTCCTAGCTTAGCCTCCTCCTGTGGATCCCACTCCCTGAAACCACTTGAAGAAGCCACCTCAACCCCAAACTCCTGCCCAGATGTGCCTCCCACCGGCTGCCAGCCCTGGGGCCACGTCACCCTTACCCGAGGCGCTGGGCTGCGCTCCCTTGCCCCACGGCCAGCCCTCGCCTCAGCACCAGCCCTGCCAGGCCTCGCTGGGGAGCCCCACAACTGTACGTGCTCGTTCTGTTCAGCCTTTTGGCTTCACGTGGGGAATTTCTCCCAGTGTTCCTCTGCAGCTTACAGCAGCTAGGGATGCCTGTCTTCCCGAAATGAAAGCGGGACTCTTAGAGATCCTGGGCTTTACAAAAAGAAAAAATAATCACTATCAGAAATTTCACGATCAACGTCTCAGGAGTTATCATTATGTATTTTGGTGCTCTAACAGGCAGACATTTTCACCGGTGAAGTCAGGGAAGAGGGTTTATTAAAGCAGTTGTCTTTGTATTGGAGGAAAAGGTTCTAGCATTTACTTTTCAAAAAGCTGCAGTTTCAAATTCAACACTCTAGGCCCCTTCCTGCCAACTCCAGCCTGGCCCCAGAGCTGGTAGCTGTATTAACCACGTCATGTATTTTGAGAGCTATCCCCAGTTACCAAAACAACCTCCCCTGGTTGCAAAGCTCTTCTCTGCAGCAAGTACAAACAGGATTTCAAGAATCACAGCAGTAGGTAAGCAATTTTTTCCACACCAATAAATAAGCTCAGCATTTCACAGAGCAAGTCACCTGAGATGCTCTTATCAAATATGGGCGGCTCCTCTGCACGTTAATTATGTAATGCAATTTTCTTTATTTTAAGAAAGTGCAAACCTTGCCAATCGATCATGATGCATTGTTTGCATTGCAATGGCTTGAAAGGAGAGCAAGGCTCGTGCGCTAAGCGGCGCGCAGGCAGATCACCAGTCCCTGCCACAAAGAGCCAGCGAGTCAAGGAGAGATGGGGAAGCAGAATCAAGAAGGAAGCAGCTCCTACAAGGTCCCACAGGGCTAATCCTGGGTGGTTATATCTGAATGCGGCATCCCAACCACGGCAGCTTGTTAACGAGTCTTCTCATTTAGCTGGACCACAAGTCTCAATTTCATAGGGTCATTAACTAGCCCTGCATCTTCTCACAACCAGAGCCTTGGGGAGAATCACCTCAAAGCACCCCAGAAACCAAACTGTCTCAGCAGATAAACAGCGAAGTGCAGCAGAGAGAACTTGAATGCCTGCGTCCAAGGTTGAGTCACAGTGACATAGCCAAGAAGCCTCTCCTCCTGAACGCCGACTTCACCAAACTCATCCCCTTTTCACAAGCTAGAACAGGGAAGCGTGTAACAGGGATGCAGCTGGAAAAGGTCACCTGGTAGCGCAGGGTCGAGTCCTACAGGAGCTGAGCTCTGACGACGGGACCACGCAGCCTCAGCAGGACATACCCCATATTGCCGGAGGAATATGTTCCAACTTTGACTGCAACTTCTGCAATTATTTTGAGCACCTTAATTTTTTAGCCATCAAATTAAAACATTTGAAAAAAAATACCCAATTTTCCAAAAGTATTGCCTTAGGAAAGCCAGGCCTCTTTTAAGCCATCTCAAGAAAAGCAGAGCGTGAAAGCAGAACTGAAGCGTCCCGAATCACTAGTCACTACTGAAAAATACACCCTAGTCGTCTGTATTCTCAGGGACTGTAAAACTGCAAGCATGAAACTACCAGATGGTGAAATTAAAAAGACTATATTAAGACAGCATTCAGACAATATGCAAAGCACTTATATTGAAACTATTATTAACTTCAAAAATACAGGTTAGAGAAGTTCTGCAATTAGAAGTAACTACAGAAGAAAAATCCAAAAGCTTGTGTAATCCTTTAATAAAAGGCTCAGCAGGCTGTAAACATCCTGCTGGAATCAAAGATTATTATTGAAAATAAAATGAATGGTTTGCAAAACAACTATCAATCCAGCGCAGGAACAATTTATAAACACCCCTCCTCAGCCCTTAACAAAGTACTGCCTGGCCAAGGCTCTTCAGGGCAGATAAGAGAAACATAAACTAACTACAAGGAATGGGAGCTGCTTTGCTTTGGGATATCCTGCCATGTCCTCACACAATCGTGCATCTAAATTATCAGCTGGTGCACTCCAAGAGACAGAGATTGAGGTGTATGGAGCCCCACGGACAGCAGGGCTGACAGGGGTCTCTGCGGACGGCAGTACCACGAACTGCTCTCCAACAGACAGCTCTGCAAGCTCCTCACCTCGTCGGACACCTGACCAAGCATCCAGGAGCCTCAGGGATCCAGGAAGCTCCATGGAAGTCAGTGGGACTAAGCTCTAGCCAGAGCCTGGACTGGGGGTTTGAGCTGTTCCGTCACGAGCAGACTATTCTGGCAATGTCACAGTTTCCTTCCTTGCACAAACTTTTTTTTTTAATGATGTCAGGATTCTATATATATTTCCAAAGGAACTTGCTTAAGGATTTTTTAATAAGAAATTAAATCGATATTCTAGTGACTTCCATATTATTCTGGCTATTCATGTGGTTTCTTCGGGCATTTTCACAACTTAATGAGCTCTCTCAAATAAGTCTCTCTGCTCCTTTTGCCACTGGAAGCGGGGTAAACAGAAGGCTGATTTTATGGAGTAGACAATTGTGTAATCATTCAGCTAAGGGTGAAATTCTTCCTGAACATACACAAATTCACCTCCCAGCAGTTCTTTTTTCTTTAAAGAAGGTAAACAATGTTGGCAATGTTGTACACATACACATACAACAAACAGAAAAGCAATTCCAGAGGCTTCAAGAAACTACACTGAAAGGCAAAAAATGTGGCCCTCCTTTGAGCACAGGCCCTCTTTGAGCACGGCACTTCTGTTTCTCCAAATACACTTTAAAAAGAAAGGGGAAAAAAAAGAAGAATTCAAAACATGTACTGCTCGCTTGGGCAGGAACTTACCTTGCCAAACTGTTCAAAGTATTGCTTTACGTCTTCCACTACTGTATTAGCCGATAATCCACCTACAAATATTTTCTTTGTTCTTGTGACCATCTGTAAGAAATTACAAGACAAGCATACAGTTTAACCAGATTATTTCAAACAATATGTGGAAAAAAATATTCTTCAGATGCCATCCCTAACCCAGTTAATGAGAATATTTCTTTACAAAAGCAATTTAGATTCTATTTGATTAGATACTTTTTTTTTTTTTGTCTTGTTTTGTTTTTATTTGAGAAATGGTTGAGTAAAGGCACTCAATAACAACTCTAGCCCCTGGATATTTTTTTTTAATAAATGATTTTTATTGTGCTTCTCAATGCAAATATAAACGGAAAAGGACTCCAAGCATCGTATCCTCACAGTCGCTGTCTCAAAGACCCGCCATTTTCCCCCCTTTCTCTCCTAAAGGCAGAGTACATGCTCTCTGACAGACAACAGGTAATTACGTCAAACCGAAGCAATGTGGTATTAAGTTTTCATGGGTCAGTCTAAAAGGAACTTGCACAGTTACTTTAAAAATAATAAAATGATGAAAAGCAGCAAGAGCTAGCGCTGCAGTCCTCTAGCTGCCCCAAGCCCCATTTCGGCTGAAATGCCCACAGAATCACCGGCCATCAGGGCCTGGATCAGCCCTTCAGAAACCCCTTCCTGCCCCCGGTGTTCCCAATGATCCCAACTGAGCTCCCAGCTCTTCTTACTGACTGGCGTACACTGGGTTCAGTCCACGCAAGGTGAAGGGATGATGCTGGACACCTTAGAGAACACACCATCAGATACTCATTATGGGTTATCTGGCAGGGAAAGTTGGTGTCTTTCGTGGGCTGATCCCAAACCACTTGGGCCTTGTGGGCAGCCGCAAACCCAGGCAGATCCAGGACAACGTTATCAACATGTTCCAAAGGGCAAGCATCATCCCTGTACGCTTGGGCAGAAATGTCCCGGCTGACAGCAGGCAACACCCTTACCACTGGAGACAACAACTGATTAGCAGCCTGCCCCACCATACAGAGATGTTTTAAAGTCAAGGTTGCATCTTAAGAAACCAACAAACACGTAAATAAATTTCATGCATGAGAATGCTACAGTTTGTTTTCTGTATAACAGAAACTGACCAAAGTAGCCAACTTGCAAAGACTGAAGGAAAAAAAAAAAAAAAAAAAAAAAAAAAAAAAAAAAAAAAAAAAAAAAAATATCCCTAACTCCAGAACCAGGCCTCACTCAGTTAAACAGCGGCCAGCAAAGCTGAAGCAACACAGAGCGAACAAAACCAGGTGCTAGGCCAGAGACACAATTGCTGCAGCTGCTCAGCGCAGGGCCTGGATTTTTCCCATTTTTTAATATTTTCTCTAAAGACAATACACATTTTATGATAGCTGCTGGAGGTGGCAAGGCCTCCGCATCGAGGCGCCGGGGGCTGCCTGGAGGGTCACCACGTTTCTGCAGCAGAACGGCCACCCTGCCAGCCAGCGGCTCTGCCCCGCGCCACGGCACCCCGTCCCACCCGTCAGACCCTGCGAGAGCCACGGTGCTCCCCAGACCAGCGCTGACCCAGCCGGGCTCCGCCACACGAGCAGAGTCGCAGCGACAAGCCGTGCTGCCGGCTACGGGCAAAGCCTTTGCAGAACTGAAACACCGAGCAAAAAGCTGGGAGTAGCCACACATTCTCTCAGTGCAGAACAAATTAAACACCACTCCTGTCTCCACTGCCATTCAAAAGTAGGTTTTTCCCCTCAATTGGCCCCTAACCATGCTTTACACAGGTTCACTTTTTTCTTCCTAACTTAAAAAAAAAGAAAGAAAAAAAGAAAAAGGAAAAGAAAAACAGTGTAAAAATTCAATTATTTTTTCCTGGCTGCAATCTAGGACTCCAAAATTGAAGCCCAAGCATATATTTTTCTGTAGAAAATTGTCATTTACAAATAAAGAATTGGCTAAAGCCGACTTGTAACTAAAGGATTTTGCAGGGCTGTCAAGAGCCCTTTGCCTGCCAGCATCTGATTTAAGATCAGGCCAAGCTTCTGTTGTCATACAAAAGAGGGAGGAAAGCAATTATTCTAAGGCAGTATTTGAAATTATCATCATTTTTATATTTGACCAAGAAAAAAAGAAAACGAGAGCTACTTCTTTCAGAAGCAAGATTGAAGGTTAAAGGAAAAAAAGACTACTTTGTTTCAATAGCTTCAGTCAAAGAAAATATTGGCAATGACAACCAAATTCACAACATTTTAATGCCTACAGACGTGTTGCGAGCTGGGAAATGGTTTCAGAAATCAGCTCTTTGGTACAAAAGTGAAGTACAAAATTAAGCCTGCTTTCACAATCTCCATTCTCTTGAAGAGACAGTTCAACTGCCGCGTTACCTGCATTTCCCTCAGCCAAAGAACGGAAGCAGCGCGTAGCCCTAGCGATGCCTCCTGTCCCAGGGAGCCTCAGCAGGTTTTGTTGCCTTCCTTTCACCCGTGGCACACGATACCAACGTGCCCCTGCACTCGTCCCGGGCTGATCGTCTCACCCCCGTGACCACCAGCAGCCCAGGAGAGGTGCTCACAGCAGAGCTGTGGGTCTGGAAACCGGCCTTTTCCGCGTCGGGACCCGGACGTGCGCATCAGAGGTGCGCAGGCCACCATGGGCCAGCACTGCGCCCAGCTCAGATCGAGCCCGGGGCGCTGGGAGAGCCCCGACTGATGGAAGAGTTTCTGTTTGTGCTCGAAGCACCCAGCTCTTTCTCAAACATTAACACCAGGTAAATTCTGTACACAGCTGACTTGTCTGTGCTGGTACAGCCCCACCAATTTTCAATTATTAGCTCACTGCGGCAGGAATCGGACCAACTGGAAACAAAACTCCTGCTCTGGCCTGCAAATCCTCTCTCATTCGCCAAGCAGACGAGCTGCGAGGAGAGGCTTCATCAGAGCGAAAATGGCAGCGCGCTGTGCTCCTGCTCTGCGCAGGGTGTCATGGAGCAGAGCAGGGCTACGCACCAGACCCACAGCCCGGAGACTGTCAGCTCAACAGCTAACAGCCAAAGGTCTGCAAACACGTTAGCCAAACAGGACAGAGCATTCAAAAGACATTGAAAATAATAATAATAAAAAGTAGCATTCACTAACCCAGGGATTACTACACCAGGACACCTTCTGTGTGATCAGCCACTGAAGCACCAATAAAAACAGATTTTAAAGCACATCAAATTGCCGGGACCAGGCAGATTCACATACGAGTTCTGAGAAAACTGACATGAACTAGAAAGTCCCCAAAACTTTCATTGCAGTTTGTGTGACTCAATCACAAATCCATGTTTTATGAATGACTCCAGGAGGCCCAGGTCACCCAGAAACCACAACGCTTCCAGCTTCAGGTCTTTGTTTTTAATTTGGAGTATAATCTATCCGTCATTCACTATCACAGGGCTCTGCAAAATGTCTGTATTAAGTGGTTTTGGAGCTTTTGTACTCTGAAGGTGTCTCTCTCGCTGCAGAAGGGATCAACAGGGGAGAGCTAGATCTCACGTCAGTTATAAAGTCCGTTAATTGTAAGTACCTGCAGAATGGCTTGTTTGTGTACTGTGCTAGTGCTGCAGTTAATCACAACACATGTGACTACTACTGTGGAGAGTCATTCAAGGTTACAATCTCTTTATTGGCTTGGCTTTTGAAAAATACGTTCACCTTTGTGTTCTGAAACTGAGCAAACACTTCAGGTGGAGCAGAAGCAGAGGGGAAAAAAAAAGCACCCTGCCTTAATCAGGCAAGTTTTCTGATTTTACGCCATTCTTTGCAAGGTTAGGGTTGTAATTAGATTGGTTTGGGGCATATCAGGTAAATCTTCTCTAAACAACAGGCTGAAGATGCAGCCCTTGGAAACAAAAACCCTATCCCACTCAGACATGTCAATAGACTACGTGAGCTAAAACCAACTGAGGTAAAACGAAGGAACTGCAGTTTCACAAAGTTAGAGCCCCCAGGTTCAGTCTCTGGTAACATCCTTGCACATTCACATACCAATTTCTGCTCTTAGTTTTCTTGGTGTTTTCTCAGCCCCACCCCAAAGTGTCTTCTTATCATGACTTAAAAAAATAATAAAGGGGATCTTAAGCTCATTAAATACTTTGTAAAACTCCCATAATTTCAAAATCTCAAGCAACAAGTATCCACTACTCTTTCCAGATGAGCCAAGGCCCAGTCTATGTTTGACACAGGAGTGACCTATCTGACCTCAGGGTAACGGTTTTAAGTGCCATTTCCCTATGGTTCTTTACATGTCCTTTTTTTGCTGTTTCCCCTCTGAGTTTTAGTGAAGAGCTCCTGGCTTTGGAGGCGTGGATGATGAGGAAAGGATGAGTGCCTACATCCAGAGACGAGTGTGTCACTGCCAGGTCTCGTTGCCAAGTAAAAGGCACGTGCTTTGAAACGAGGTTATCCAAAGGTGCAGGCGCAGTTAAACGTGACCTGGGCAAATGAAGATGGCAGCGGAGTCAGAAACGCCGAGATACTCAGCATGCCATCACATCTTTGCTTGAAACAGGACCACCTTCTAAACGAGCAGCCGCTCTCTAAAAGCGAGAGGCAGGGACGGGCGCTGAAGCAAACCAACACACGAGGCTCAAAGCCCCCCTGGAAACCCGCGCAGGAACTCGGCTCTGGTGCATGCCCGCGTGGAACTCCTTAGGGCTTGGCATCCTCAGCTTCTCAACACAGTGGAGGTGGACTAGAGTACTAATAGTGAATCTGCACGGAAAATTGCTGAAGTGAGCATTAATTTCAGATTAAACTAATTATGCATATATAACTCTTTTCCAGAGCACTTTCCTCTTTCTTCCACAACAGCACGGGTGCGTGGGTCCCTGCGTATTCCAGCTTGCTCACTTAATCTGCAGCTTGATATTTCATAATTTCTAATGTATTCCCCCTCTAAATAGGTTTATAATTCAAAAAAATCATCATTGGTATATATGCTGAACTGCATTTTATACCCCATTGTGTTGTACATCCAAACTACAGCATTACGTCTAATTAAAAACAACAATAACTCATGTAATAGGGGAAGTGATCCTGTTAACTAAATTGCTAGGCTTCTTTGGCAGAGCACAAACCATAAGCAAGAATTCTCCAGGTTTTTTTTCACCTCCAGGATCTTCACAGCAAGTTCCAAAAAGCTATTAAAAACCAAACACGACGCAGAGCCCACAATGAAAAAGGCAACATTTGCTGAAAGCTGCCACCCCTTCTCCGCTCCCCAAGTAAGAGAGCGGCCCAGGAACCGGCCCCTTCCCCAACACCACCGCACAGCTGAGGAGCGATGGACGTGTTTCGCTGAGCACTAGGTACCACCAGCTAGCAAATACTGGACTCTCAAGGTCTGAGTCGGCAACAGTAACTCAACCCTGTGCAAAGGCAGCACAGCTTTACGTGCCACGTACAACATGCTTAAGTATTCAAAATAGGATTTCAGCGAGACTTAACCGGTGCAAATACCTTGTGCCTGACCCTCTGTGAGCTATGTCATCCTGCGAGAGCCGACTCAGGCTAGAGAAAGGTATGCAGGAATGAAAGAGCTCCTTAATCCAAATGGCACGGCTTCCCTGCGGGGTAAACCAGTTCCCTTAATTTCTGTGGAAAATACAGATGGATTGTATTCTCCCTATCCATTCAACTTTTAACTTAGTCCCTGCTGTATTCCTACTTTTTGGCTGTCTCTGGTTTTGCTGTTAACTTTGGAAGAGTTGGGTTTTGGCTGGTGTTTTATTTTTCTCCCTCGATGACTACGGCTTCAGCAGGAGGCAGAACACACAAAGTGATTTTTATATGACAGATTGAATTGGCAGCAATCACCAAAGCCATCCTTGGACTTTCACAAGCCTGGCCTGGCTCCAGCTGAGCCTGTTGGCCATGTTCCTGACCTGGACCCGGCTGAACTCTCTCACGTGCCCCCCGGGAGGGCCAGCCCCCCATTCACTCACAGGTACAGCCAAGCACCGGTAGCTGGTCACGGGCCACAGCCACCCCCAGGAAGGGCCCTCCCCAGAAGCAGGGCTGCTGCCTGGGCGGGAGCACCCCACATCCCAGCCCCGGCTCTCCAGGCGCACAGCGCCTTTACCTGCACCACCACTACAAGCTCCCTTCACGGGAGATCCCATCTCCTGGAAATCAGCCCCAGCTGTGAGAGCTCAGCTTTATCTGGCTTCAAGCTTCATATCAAGAGATACAGTAAAATTCATCAGAGCCAGACTTCCCACCCTCCAGAGAACAGGAACAGATCGTAGCCCCGCAGCCTCGCTGTAACCGGTTGTATCACATCCCTGCGGGCTGCTCTCCAGTTAACTCCCATGCGTTACAGACAAAGGGACAGAGGCAGGAAGATTGGATATCAGGAAAAAAATTTTTACAATGGGAGTTGTAGAACACTGGAACAGGTTTCCCAGAGAGGCAGTGGATGCTCCATCCCTGGAAATGTTCCAGGCCAGGTTGGCCGGGGCTCTGAGCAACCTGATCTGGTTGGAGATGTCCCTGCTCCTGGCAGGGGGGTTGGACTGGGTGGCCTTTGAAGGTCCCTTCCAACCCAAACCATTCTATGACTCTATGATTCTAAGAGGGGAGCAAAGAGAAAATCCATTTAAATCCCCCTGCTTGCTTTGGCTTCTTACACACCACGTGACCAGAAAGGTAGCTCTAAACATGCACTGAGTGCGGACAACTTACCTGACACGCCTGCCTGATTACTGCTCAGCAGTGCTTAAAACTGCATTAATAAGTTTAAATAATTATTTTTAAGGGAATACGTCTCAGGACCACAAATGGCAATCACTGCCCAATGTGACTGTGTACTGGGGTGGGATTTTTGCAATGCCCATATAATGTGGGGACAAAAGTCCCAGTGGGAAGCAATTAAGATTCTGCTCCCAAATCTACAGGCTACTGGTAAAACTTCACGTTGTATGGAGAGAGAGATGGCGTTGTGCCCGGGGACCTTACATTCAAAGACATGCCAGCAATGTTTGATGGGAACACAGCATTAACCGATCAGTACAGCGTTCGTCAGTTCCTCTATTTATATTATACCGTCTTCTGGAAAGAAACATCCTGTGCCATCTCCAGAATACAACCAGGAAACTTGGGTCCTCAACAGGACATACGACTGTGAAAGAACACCTTCACAAGGGCATCTGAAGGTCAATTTGCAGTAAAGCTCTACAGGTGAAGCAGGGTGGGCTAAAGCAGAACAAAGTGGGAAATCAAGCTAAGCAGCCTCCCAAAACGTACCCATGTCCTCGGTTTTTAGTCTGGAAGGCAACCAGCCATCCCTGTTTTCCCAGACCCGGGAAGGGCACACAGCAAGACAGACGCTGCATGGAGGCTGGATGGAGCAGTGAGCGGCCTCTTCCTCTGCCGAAGAGCGGGCTGCTTCCCCGTACGGGCTGCCCCGCTGCAAACCTGCTGAAAGCACGGATTTGTGTGGGGCTTCCGCAATTAAGAGCGGCTGAGGGCCTGCCCCAAAGGACAGCTGACCACAAAGGCCAACAGCTTCAGAAGCTGTGTGCCTGGAAGCGGACGCCAAAATCCATACTGAACACTTAAGTGGCCTAATTTTCCCAGGTCCTCAAAACCCTCATCCAAGAGTCCTCACCATGTTTTTGTGATCCGAGTCCTATCAACTCAATTAGTGGAGCAAAAGCAGCAGGCAAAACTGAGCAAGTACATTTGACTGTTGCTGTATTTGCATACGGCTGCGGTTGCAGCTCCCAGGCGTTGCGGGCACGAGGGCAGGCGTTCCCACCAGCCAGCCTCAAGCCCACCGGCTCGTGGGAGCTCAAAGTCATGTTCAACCCAGAGCTGCCACTACCAGCCGTACCTCTCAGCGTGCAAGCAGCTCGCTCTGTCGACACGCCCAGAAGCGCACGGTTCTGCAGCTAGCACAGCTTTTATGGTGCTGTCAATGAACGCTTCTCTAAGCATGCACTTATAAAAAGAAGGATGAAACGTAGTTGGAGGTTTAACAGCATTTAACAAAATCCAACAGCGCGGTCCAGTTTGGACGTTAAGACAAACGCATATTCTCTAAGAGTTTTATAAATTCTTCCAGCTCCAAACACTAAGGTCACTCCAAAAAAGTTTATTGCCCCTATAGTACAGAAAGCACTCCATAATTTAAATACTTCTAAGTTAGTATCAACCAATTTTTCATGATAACCCTGTCAAATCAGTGATGAGAGCTCTCAAGATTCCAGATAACGTTCTGCTAAAACAAGACAAATTCAGAGGAAGGGAAGAGACATGTATAAAGCAATTTACCTCCCTCCCAACATACTCCAGATGATTTCTCTGAAAAGAACAAATGGGAAACTTTAACCCTTAGCCTTGATTAATCTCATCTACATAATACGGATGCACATGGCAATCAGTTACTGATGAGCAAGTTTTACTCCGTCTGCTGAGTCAAGTTGATGTCTATGCAACACACTGCTTGGCTTTTTCACCAGAGCGATCTTTTCCTCTGATGTGAGGCCACTGAAATTTTGCAAAATGTCCAGATTTTCCTACTTCTGCTGTTGAAATACTTTCACAATTTTATGAAATCACGCATCTTCTTTTATCTTCTTCCCCACAGATGAATGGGTTGGTGAATTGCGAGAATTACAGCACTCCCACCTCCATCTCACTGGAGAAAGATGTTTCCTTGCCAGTGAGTGAACCCACCAGCCATTACGAGAGCAACATCGTTGTTGCTCCAAAGCAGATCAAATAACCCTTGAGTAGGAACAAAAGGGCCCCCAAGGAGCTGCATGGAGAATGAAGAGTGAAAGCAAGACAAGAGAAAACATTAATACTTTTTTCCAAAGCAAGGCAGCACCTCGCAGCTACGAGAGCTTGTCTCCCTCGTGTGATGTTTACTCACTCGCTGACCACGGGGCAAGTCGTCGCAGTCTCCGTAGGGCTGATCTATCAGAGTGCTGGGAGAAGCTCGGCTGGAGACCACAGGGCTCAGCATTTAAGTGTACACTGTAACTCGCAGCATTTGTGGAAGCCTCATTAGGCTGACTACATTGCACAATCGAATGCCTTGATTTCCACGAAGAGAGAACAAAAATAAATCCCCACAGCTCACCGGAGCCTGTGAGGCTTTGCTCATTAAACATCTAACCCGCTGAAAGTCTGATTTGAAGATGCTGGAATAGTGTAAGACATTGTTACTGACATTATTGTTATTAAAGGAAGAATAAAAAATATTATTCCTCGCTAGGAAGGTCATACCAAACTACCAAGCAAGAGATAAATCAGCCAAAGTCTCCAAAAAAAGACATTATTTCTCCTTTACTCCAACATCTTAATGTGCATGACTTTTTTTGTGCTGGAAATATATTTCTATAAATCCTCCTCTACAGAAAGCTTTGCTTTCAGAAGGGGAAAAGTAGCAGATAAAATACTACCCATCAAAATGAACTCAAGTCTCCAGTAACATAACTAAATGTGTAACGTTACAGATGTTTTATAGCCAGGATGTCGGATCCATTTAGATCATTTTTACAAACCCAGCAAGAAATATCTCCCCAATGCTGGAAACCACGCTAACAGGTCTTGGACCAATTGTTTATCCAAACAAAGATGCCGCCAGGGAACAACAATAAACGCTGACCAGAACTTGGAGGGCTCATTTCTCAGCCGCGTACCGTCACGTCTGAGAGCCAGAGAAGGAGGCCAGGCTGGAAGAGGAGCGAGCCTTAGGGCACAGGGGCAGGAAAGGGAGCAAGTGGAAGAAAAACTGGCAAAGGAGCAGGGCAGGATTACCAGTGAAAACAAAACAAAAGCAGTAAGGACTGAGGGCAATCGCTACGCCCCTGAGAGTACAGGAGAAAGAGCACGTATCTGCCATCAGAGCCTGCACCCGCAGCGCACAGCCGTTTCCATTTCCAGGCTCTGAGTCCCCGGAGAGCACCGCTGAGCAACCGTTCCGAGGCTGACAGAGACCAAACAGATGCAACTGCCTCATTTTCTGAGCGCGCTCCTTTCCAAGGCAGGTCCTCACCACGGCCCCACTCCGCCGGGCCAGGAGCCCAAGCGCCGGCAGTGTGAAATACCCAGGGGGAAGAGCAGGGCTCCAGCTCTTGCGGTACCAGTCTGACACTTTTTTCTAAGACCACCCTGGAACACTCCCAACCCCTTCAGGTGCCAACCACACCTCATCTTGTGGCAGAGATAGTTATCACCAGTGTGTTTAAACGGCCTCATTTGGCACCAAAGCAAACTCTGCCTGCAAAGGGTTTTCACTGCCGTAGGTGCAGGGCTCCTGCTGCTCCCCCTTGGCAGGATCCAGACCTCGTCCATGCAGATGGACCCCACAGCCAGCACGCCCCGAAGCCTCTGTAAAACTAGATACAAAAGGCAGTCCTTTTCCAGGAGTAAATAAGCCGATCCAACTCCAACTGCTGCCAAGGAAAACCAGAGAAAAGTGAGGGACAGCTTGATCTGCCTCCAACTTTGCGTAGCTGCTCTTGTACAACAGCAGCAGAATCAGAACGGCTCATTTACCCACAGCACGCTGAACCCCAGAGCTCACACACTTCTTCCTTCATCAGAGTCAGGAAACCAATGACCCCCTGCCCTTCTACCACCATCACCACCAGAGCAAACAGACCACTGGTTTCTACACCCGCCAGCCTGGCCCGCACAAAGGCGTGCAGAGCACAGCCCAACGCACTGCCAGCGCGCCCACGGACACTGGCACCGCAGCAAGGAAGGAGGTCGGTGTGGTGGCAAGGGGTTGCACTGCATGGCTGCCTCTTGCCAAACACAAACCCATCACCCACCTCCAACACGTGCCTGGGTATGCAAGTGGAAATCGTTAGCCTGCCACGTTAATAGCTCCTACGTTACACGCACACACATCATCTGTGCGCACGCTGCCTGCCCGGGCTGAAGGCACACTTGGACTGACAGTTTTACTTTCAAAGCCCATTACAAAGTGGTACCCAACACTGAAAGATTTATTACCCAGAATGATAACTGCCTCATGCTGCTTTGTTTGTTAATTGTGACTAGCTTTGCCTTCAGAAGGGTAGAAGCCTAATAAATCAGTTATCTCCAGGAAGAATTTATTTAAAGCTGTTAACACTGTAAACCCGAGTACTTGGCAAGAGATTCTGTGAAAACGGATGTGTTTATACATTGGCACTTGGATGGCAGAACACACAGCGTGACTCAGCACCCAGACTTTAACGAGACCGGCTCAAAGCAAGACCTCGATGGGTTCAAGCAGACTTTTGTCCACCAGAACAGGCTGACTCTGGCACTCCTTTCTCACCTCCCAGGCGGGGCTGTGCTGGGACCCGAACTGAGCATCACTGAGCCTGGGCTCACAGCAGGGGACTCGCAAAGGCAAGGCGGAACTAAGCCCAGCCCAACCACAGGCACGTGTAACCACGCTCCCGCTCACCCCCAGCCCTCCAGCAGACATGGCGAGGCATGCTGCCAAGCTCTCCGCTACTAACCAGGTTGCGGCCATGGTACACACTGATCCTGAGGACAGCTCCCTCTCCAAAGTGAGGATGTGGGGAAAAGAAATGTATGCCATGGAAGCGGGGGCTCTGGGACAGGAGGCAGGGAGCCAGCAAACCACACCAGAGCTCACAAAGACTCCCTGCTCCAGTTCCACCAAGAGTGCAAACAACCTGAACATCTCACCAGGCAACACCTCCAGCTCTGAGCCTGCCTGACCCCGGGGCTTCTCATTTCAGAGACGTGCTCGCCTGCTCTCCAGTAAGATCAGCAAGAATGAGCTCCCTGCAAATCCTTACATCAAAACCGAAGGTATTTCTGCACTGTGCCTCTCTCCTCAAACACAAGGGCTCCCCTTTTTCCAGCTCACAAAATCTGGCACAGATAGTGGATTAAGAGAAAATTGTTGTCATGTTGACGGTTTTGTCTTTTTTTTCTCCCCAGGGCTGCAAGACCTGTAGAGGTCAAAGATATCACTGAATCGTGGCATTTTGGGCACTACCTTGGCCTCCTAGCTGCTGAAGGATAAGAAGAGGGGCCGCTGATTTCTTCCTTCCCCTCCAAGGCTCAGCAGCACAGCGCTGGCTTACTGGCCCTAGAGCAACGCCTGCTACGATGAAGGGGCTCGTTCCTACTCGATCTATAATATCTACAGGTCTCTAGTAATAATTATATTACTGAAAATAAGCATTTGGCTGGAAATACACTCCTTCCCCAGGACAAGAACTCTGCCAGTATCAAGGACTGTCACAGCTCCATACACTTACAAGTACCTAGATCATTCCAACACTGCCAAAAATCTCACATAAAAAGGCCAAGACACTCAGATGACTGGATTTCCAGGTCTGGCAGGACATGAAAAGCTGGGACAACTTCCCATGAACAGCCACTTGTGCACTTTGGCTTAAGCCAAATCTGAACACCATTAACATCTGCCTGCCGCCTGATACGTGGAGATTGAGCTGAAGACCTCTAGAGCGATCTCCTGCAATTTGAGCTTAAACTGCAGCGCAGGAGAAGAGCTATTCAGAGGACACGGTATGGGAGGAAAGCAGCAGCACCCTTGTCAGCAGGGCACCCGTCAAGAGGCAGATGTGCTGCTGGCACTGGAGAAACCTGCCTCGGCCTGACATCCCAAACTCCACGCAAACGGAACGCTGCTGCCTGGCTATCTGCAGGGTGCTGGGAGATTTCATCCCTCCCAAGGAATGGCAAGGTCTGTGAGTACACTGGAAATTCTAACCTGAGATTAGAAGCTCGGTGCCTTGGCCTGCATAGCCAGACACAGGGCTAAGGACCACTCCAGTCTTTGTAAGATAAACCTATGAACCAGGTGAGCATCTATAAGCTACGCACACGGTGCTGCACATCAAAATAGTTCATACAGGCCAACAACAAAGTCTTTCACAGAGGTTTACATGCCACCTCTCCAACCTCTTATCTTTAACGTGGTATCAAGTATATAAATGAGCTGCCCAGACTGAATTAATGCACGGGAAGTGTTTTCCTTCCACATGAAGGCCAACATCGTCAACACATGGAGGTCACCACAAGCTGCACCCGCAGCCACATGAGGATAGCGGTTAAGTCAGGACCAATTCCCTCCTGTCCTTCAAGAGAACCTGCAGCCCTAATGCAACACCCAAGGAACCGCCCGGCAGCCAGACACCTTTCTCGTCTTTCTGACAGTGATTTGCTATCCATTTTTATGAACTGCAGTCTGCCAGTCTTTCCAGCTCCTAAGTTCTGCCCTGAAGGCAAATACGCTGCCAACTGTGGCAAAGCATTGATGGATCTTCTCCAGGAAGAAGGGGAGAGGAGAAAGCAAAGGGGTTGCAGGTCTGAAAATTTCAGGTTATACATTCAGCTCAAGTTCAGCAATCCTTCATCCATTGTTAAATCACAAACCACACGCTGAGAGTTAAAGACTTATATAGGACTCCGGGGACTAATCGAGGAATGATTTCAGCCTCTAACTGAGCTCTAACCAGGCACTTAGGATGCAAAGCACAAGTTTGGGATACTATTGTACATTGCATCAAAATGACTTTTTGATACATTTTTGCAAATAAGTAATAAGGAAAAAAACCCCGCTGCCCTGACATTTAACACAATTCTTCCTCTCTGTCCCCCACCCTTACACTCACATCTGTGACAAACAGCCTCTGTCTTCAATTAGGTCTTTTTTACACATGCATGAAGCCCCCAAAATACGAAAGAGCTTTTATGCAACACCAGATTATCTAATGTGCATATATTTTGCAAAAGAGCACTTTAAAAATACCTAGTCACAGAGAAGGAAAAAAAAAAAACCCCACACATTGCATTCAGTAAGGGAGAAAGGGAAAAAAAACAACCCACATAAAAGCTGCAAAAAGGAAACTGAATGCATTTTTATATTAAGCAATCAAGTGCTGTCACACATTGAAAACACAAAGCAGGGGAAGTTTAAGTGGGCATACGCTAAGGGCCTTACCATGGGACACACTTTTCAGCGGTACAGAAAGCGCTCCCTTATCAATGCAGCACAGTAAGAAGCAGGATCTCTGCCTATTTAAAAAAAAAATCCAGAGAAATAACTTCTCCTGACAGCCTGACAGCTGACATTCTTAACTGAAAAAGCTATGTGCCAAGAATTATCAGGCCTGGCTTTTCTCTCCCTGATAGATGACAGAGCAAAAAACAACAACGGCCACACACATCTCATAAATCACAACTTTTATTGAATGCCTCGCCACATAAAAGCAACAGTCAAACTGAATAAAGATGCTTTTCAGTGCTCATCTGTAAAATACTGGGGAGAATAGAGATCATTTCCAGCACTAACAGCCTATCCAGGCAGAACAAGTATTAATGTCAGCGCTGCGGTATTTCTTATGGAGTTACCTGAAGAGTTTGGAGGGGTTTTAAATTTTTCATTGTTTTTTCTCAAAATGTATAAAAGAGCAGAGAAGAAAAACAGAAGCGTGTGAGGGACAGAGGTAGAAGGAAAGGCCAAAAGAACCGAAGAGGTAAACTGAGGAAGACCTACGGCTGACAGCAACGTCTGCGCTGAGAAACAAAACCTGGCCTTCAGGATGAAGTCAGCCCAGACACAACCACTTGTTGCAGAAACTGCTACCACGTGCCTGGGTTTTTCTCTCTGAAGCACAAGGAATCTGCCCACAGACCTTTAGGAACTGAAGAGACAGGCGAACAGAGAATGTGTGTGTGCTGGATTAGGAGAAAGCAAAGGCGGCAGCCCCAGTCAAGAAAAATTAGCGTGATCTCCCCAGTCAATTAGCTGGGAGGAAGAATGAAATGACAGCAAGAAGAGTGGGACTGGAGATGAATATGATATGGACCAGGAAAGAGGAGAGGGGAAGCAAAGGATAATTTCCTAAAATAGAAACCTGCCTCTGACAGGCCATGATTTAATAGCGCAGCCCCCTGATGCAGCACCAGCCTGCGAAAGCGAAGTCCTGCTGACATTATCTGTCAGGGCCTCTCCCGAGCGAGAAAGCTCTCCAGGACCGGTGCTGCACCTCATAAAGCATCAACGACAACACACCTGATCCCAAAAGGGAAGTTCGGGGCACTCTGGAAGACAAGCAGCTTCATTAATTGCCCTTTATAGAAAGACATGGACTAGAGCAGGTCAGATTTATTTCTGGCAAAGCTCTGTGGGCTTTGGGGGTTTTTGCTGTTTTTTTTGATTGGTTGGGTTGGTTTTAATGTTTTCTTTTTTCCAAGAAAAAATGTCATTCTTTACAAGAAATTTCGTGGGATAGTAGCAATAGAAGAAAATCTCATTATGTTTCAAAGCAGGAAAAAGGGAAGAGGATGATTAACTTCTGCAACCAGCTGCAGGTTAAATATATTTCAGCTTTGGGATCTTCTGTGTAGATGACAGCTGAGCAACACCTCACCAGGCACCAGCCAAAGGAAGACAACGCAAACAAGACTGAGACAGTTAAAGCTAACTCCTCTTCAAAAGCAAGGTGCACTGGCTACAGCAGCCCTTCACAACACAGATAAAACAGTGCCAGCTTTAAAGATCTGAAATACTAGGGGGGTGCGTTATTACGTTTTAGTATCAGCTATGAAACGTCTGTTCCTGGAGGAGTTCAATTGTGCTCCTTGACAACAGACTGACTTTTAAAAGTTTCTGTATTTGATGGTGAAAGTACCTCACCAGAAACCACCAAGACTAACTTTACTGCGCAGTGCACTGTCCCTCCAGGGACATCAAATGTAAAACCTGGTACACGCATCAACTACCAGCAAAACCACCCGGCAACAAACGTCCACGGTGGCACCAGCACAGACTGCCTGTTCCGGACACACCTCAGATGGCATGTTATTAACGGCACCAATACTCTGCTCATTCTAGACATCTCCAGGAGAGCTGTACTCCCGCTTCGCTCTCATGTGTGGGGAACGACTGCGACGTTAACATCAGGCTGTACTTCCCAAACAGGATGTTTTGAATTCCTACTGCACGCAGAAGATGAAGATGCTGTACATCTCTAATAAAACACGTGCTGTAACTTTCACAGCAAGCGGACGGCGCTTTGCGACTGGCTGGACCGAAGAGCGCTTGGATTTGTTGAGTCACCTGCGACTGCGTAAATTCCACTGCCAGGGACCGGTTCCATTAAGCTAATATTATCTACTTTGATCTGATATAGTGAAATATCAGTAGCACCTTTCATCTAAATAGTTTAGAAGCACTTAACTTTTTGATTTCAAGAAGATCCTAAAAATGTACTTAAATGTCCATTGTAATAGAAAATTCCTATTACAATCTTTCCGGCACATAAACCAAAGAAAGCAGAGGGGCATTTGTGTGTTCAACCAATTACAAGAACTTCCCTTCCTTCACCCAAGCTAATTAAAATTTCACATGATCCACACCAATAATAGTGGAGAGGATCACAGCTGGTGTTCTCAAAGTCAAATAACAAAATAATAACAAGGGGATCTTGGTCTGCAATCCTACTGCTACGAGACAAAAATAGACATCCAGCTCGTACTGAAATTCAAGTCAGTGCAAGTTTGACACCTAACTCCTTTGAAACTTGAACCTTGAGCATGATTTCAGAGTGCCTCAACCCACCAGACCAGAGTCTGCAACGCCCACCGCAACAAGGAGCCTCCAAGGACCCACGGCCAGGTTTATGTACGTAATCTGGGCTCCAGGACTCTCCAAGTCTTGGTTTTTTCTTCTATCAGCATTTAAGCAGCTGTAACACATATAGGCACAAAATATTTTCTAGCAAATGAAAGTCTGACAGAAGAGTCTGCTCAAACCTCTGCAGGAACAAGCAGCATCAAGCTCAGGCAGATCACTGAGCTTTACCTGGCTTCTCAACAGAAAGTCCGCAGAGGCACATCCCTCCGACAGCTGCAAGGGTCTGGCACACCTGCTGAAACCCAGCGACTTGCATTACAGGACCAGAGACCAATCAGGCTTGTAAAGAAGCAACACGGTTACTCCAGTGGCAGGAGGAGATGTAAGGCCAGAGGTGGCCATGCCAAGGAGGCCATGCCAAAGGACTGGCGCTCGCGGGTCAGATGCTGCACCCTCCGCATCCAGCCTTCACAGCAACACCAGGCAGGTATTTCTCCAACGCATTAGTGCCGTCACGCAACACAGGAAAGAACACACTGAGCACTGGGTGACACTGGCAACACGGTATCCGTTTTCTGCAGCTCACCAGTAAAAACCAGCTTGACTAAATAAAAACGTTCAGAAAGCAAGCAAGCACCAACCATTCACCAAGTCCACAGAGTTTGAGGACTTGAGAATATAGAAAGACATCAGCTGAACTTGCGTGACAGCAGGTGTAACTTTGATATAAAACTCATTAAATTGTAAGATTACTTGGAGAGAACTGGGAGACTACTGCAGGTCTCCAAGATCAAGCCATACAAACACATATTGGTTTGATGTTGTTAGAACTGATCTTACCTCTTCTGTGACTTCTGAAACAAGCTTCCAGCAGAAAATAAGTCAGAACATAGGCGTGTCCTGCAGCGGGGAGACGGCAGCAGGAGCCCGGAGAAGGCGGTGCACACAGCGGTGCTCTCAGGGCAGCTGCAGCCACGGCTTCGGCTCAGGAAACCTGGCTAGTGCAGTGCGGGTCCCCGCGGGCTCACACCCCCACCACCCTCGCACAGCACTAGCCCACAGGCAGGGAGGGGCAATCACCCCCAGGAAATAGCAAGCCGTCTGTACAAAATACAGAGCATGCTCTCCTTGCAGTTTGCAAGGCTCTCAGCGCAGGATGGCCCAACACCTCACTGCAGCTCCTCATCACCTGACACGCACAACCTGGTGCTGAGCGAACGCTGGGCATCTGGCTTCACTCCTCGTGTGTTTGTCAGGCTTCAACAGGGAGCACAAAGAACAACCTGTTTGGTTTTCTCAGGTTTTATCTGCTGCGTGTTCATCCCATGATGGCTTCTACAAGCTGCCTAGAGAGCCTTCCACTGCGATGCTGAACCAGTTCCGTGTTTTTCAAACCAGAGGCCCTGACCTCAAATTTTATTAAGCACAGAGCCCTTTCTGTGTCTGTTTCCAATATCAGCTTTTTTGCGAAAACAGAATGAGCATATGTTCCCGAGGCTTTTGCCCACACAGTGGGTGGGCGTTACAGCAAACATCCACAGAAGATGGCTACCAAATGTGTCTAAATCTCTAAGGTGAGAGTTTGTTTGCTTGTTCGTTTTGTCAAGTTCAGGATTAACAGAACTAAGCCACTACCCAAAGTTACTGAAACAACTTCCAGGCTAAATCTGAGCCCAAATTCCAAAGCAAGCTCATTCTCCCCACATCACTCCTGAAGTGAGAAGCGGGCACGGCATTCCTCTCCGTGCCTCGCTGCAGCACTCAGACACCGTCACAGCAGCGCTGCCACAAACACGGCAACCACGCTGCGCCCCAGCATTTGCTGCTTTTCACCTGTGCAGCAGAAACAATTCCTGCAAGTTACGCTGCATGCTGCAAGATCTGCAGAGAGACACTGCAAGAAGGGCTTCTATTTCTTTCAGAAGTGTACAAAGGCAAAAGGAGGGAGCGGGGATTTTGTTTCCAATGCCCATGTGCTCCTGCTGCTGTTCTGCATGTAAAATCACACTTCTGAATTTGTGACATCCTGCCTGGTTGCTGTGGAAATAGCTATGCCATCACCAGCAAAGGCCAGGTCCCTCCGTTTGGGAAGGAGCAGCAGCAAAGATAATGTGTTCACTTAAGTCTTGCTCTCAACCAATCAACCAGCCAGCCAGCCAACAAGCCGAGATAAGGGGAAAAAAATTAAGAGAAAAAATGACAACCAGAGCAGATTTACCTCTAAAGCAAAAGTTTTCTAAGTTTCCCAGGAAGGCATTAGCATTTCTTTAACTTCCAGTGTTTTTCCTTTGTTCGATTAAGAACTACAAAATCCACCATTAATGAAAATTCAAGGGTGTGTCTGCTCACCAAGCGTGTAGCCATAAACATCAGCATCCATTGTATTATTTCTAATCTGCTTCATGGCAAGGAGAGACGCATTTGTCTAAAGTGCTGCATCATTCTTTCTGTACAGGGGCCCCATTAGCAGCCCGTACTGATCTGCAAGTCAAATTACGATGCCACGATTTGAATCCGTTTGCAAGCCCAAAACCCCAGCCGGTGGTTCAGGCTGTCCACTGCTAGCTCAGCCTGACAGCCCGAGAGCCAAGGCCTGCCAGAGCCCAGTGACCGGCTGGATATATTTAGGCACAGGAGGGGAGCAAGGGGGAAGGGAGCAGTCAAGTTACTGAATATCAAGTAGACTGCTAACAACCAAAAATAACAAGCACTGATTCGGCTACATCACTCCAAACGGATCCAGCTCTGTCACGCAGAACCCGGATAATGGAGAATTTACTACCACAAGGGCAATGCCAAAAAAGACACAAAACCCCTTCAGAAAAGCAAGTGGAGAATCTGTGCTCTGGGTTTACAACATGCACAATGAAACGGCCATTTCCCTCCTGCATCCGTCCTCTAAAATTGCCTGCATAAAGGGAGTGTGAAATTGGAAGGTCAAAATTTTCTTTTTTTTTTTTCCCCAGAAAGGGATAAATGAACATTATATCTACAGGTGTGTACACACATCTGTATTATGTAGTCTGACGCCTTTTCTCGCTCAGCTCCCACCCTTGTTCAGAACACTCACGTTGAGAGGGAAAGTGCCACTCGCTGCGGAAAAGGCCCTCTCCAGCACTAAAGGACAACACGCAACGCGTGTTTGAAGAGCTGGATTCAATCTTTTCTGCCTCCTTCTCTGAAGTGCTACGCTAAACCTTGGAAAGCAAACTGTATTTACACATGGAAATAAAACGCACTGAGGCAAAATATCCCTGGTATACCTTCAGTTTAAAAAGGGGGAGAGCAGCCTGTTTGTTTGTTTTACCACCTCTACGGCCATATCCAGGACGGCGTATGGAGCTGTACTCAGCTCTGCTGCAGGAGCCCTGGCTTCCCTTACGCCAACACAAAGCAGCTCTCTAACACCCAAGCAAGGGGGCAAACGTAAAACCAGCCCAGAACCACCAAAAAAAAAAAAAAAAAAAAGGCGGAGTATCAAGCTCTGAAGGATTTGCATTTGCTGATAACGAGGGCCAAAAGTCGACAGGCAGCTTTAAGGCATAGACAGGCAAGCTGAAAAGCTTTTAAGAACCGAGCGAGGTTATTTGACTACCTGCCCCAGCGCACAAGGGAGGTCCACAGGAGCTGAGCTCTCAATACCCAGGATTCCAGTTAAGTGCCTTCCCAAGAGCACAACACATCTTTTCTGGAAGGATACACGGAAAAGGAAAATCCAAACCAAACACCTCCTCCATTTAACACAAAAAGCCTGCATTTCTCAATCCAAAGCACACAGGGCAGCTTGTTATGTTTTCAGAACAGTGATGCAGCCTTAAAACTTCAAGGTTTTGTTTAAGAAAAGAGAACCTTTAAATGTAAGCAGAATCGGGCACCAGAACCTTAATTTATCAATTAGACACCATCTGTGGATTGTGTTCTTTGAAATAATTGTTGAATTTGACAATGCACTGCTGCTTTACAAAGTTTCTGCCAGCCTTGCTACCATTTAATTAAATTTCTGCACTTAACTTTGATTGCACCGAAAGCACTGCTGGTTCCTGCCGATGGACTCCCTCAGCCACCTGCTGTGTTAGAGCTAACCATGTTTCCACAGTTGTACCAAAAATTATGGGTTTTATTTCTAGTCTTTGTCTTTTTTCAGTCTTCACCAAAAGGAAAAATAATAATAATAATAAAAACTCCAATGATTCCCGCGTGCCAAAGCCGTAATACCCAATATGTAAAGCAGCAGCAACTTCCACGTCTCCCAGCAAAAGCTGGATGCTTCCCCTTCTGTTTTCCACTCCGAAACAAGTGTCAGGGCATGACGGCTTAATCTGCTGCATTTTGCTTAAACAAAACGAGCTTCCTGCGCCTCCTCATTATATTTGTATACATCTCTTGTATTTGTAGCTAGAGATAAAGGCAAACATACTAGCAATTTACATACATAAATATTGTACACACAAATAAAGACCGAGCTGTCATTCTCCCTTTACCCACAGCACAGTTTGGGAAACAGAACTTCAACAACACCAAATTCGCAGACGGGAGAGCCCTGAGAGCCGCAAACACCGCCAGGCGCACGACCCGCTGCGGTGAGCAACCCACCACGAAGGGGAGCCGGGCTGCTGGGTCTGCCCTCGCACCTCGCCGCGGGTAGGACCAGAGCTCCCAAGCCATCACAGCTCAGCTCCTCACAAAACGCACCCATTTTGGGGTCTGTGCTTGAACACCATAATAAACAAACAGCTTCTGCAACTGCTCTGCTCGGGGGGTCCAATCCCACAGACGTCCCAGGGCACCCTGCCACAGCACAGCAAGGTGAGGCACCCCGCACCGCAGGGACACGGCCTCCTCCAGAGCTAAGAGGTGAGCTAAGTGTATTTAACTGGGGTAGGTTCACTCTGGAAAAGAAAAAAAATTGTAGGAAATTAATCGTATGCCTGCCCACTTTCCCAGCTATGACGACTGCTGTGTCAGCCTCTCTCCCTCCCCTTCTAACTCCTTATGTGTTCTATCAACAGCAGGGTTGGACGCAACAGAAGAGCTGCAGCAGGTGGAAACGCGGGCTCTCCTCCCGCCCTTCTCGCTGTTAAAACGGGAAAAGCATTTCCTCAACCCTGACGAAGGAGTTCATGCTAAATTAATGCATGCTAGATATTTTTAAATCCTTCACTGTAAATGCTGTGGAAGTACAAAAATATATTTTACCTACTACTGTTAAACAAAAAATAAATCAGATTTAGCAGCGGCAGAAGTTCAAAGCCCCTAAGAACAAGTCAGCGTTTATGTAGGGTCTGCAATGGAGGGCATTCTAACGGCATGCCAAGAGAGGTCACAAATGGACCAAAGCCTGCTTCTGGGCTTTGTCTGGGCCAAGGAGAGCCAGTCATTTAGATATTTAAATTATTTTAATAATCCTTCATAGAAGGTTATGAAATATTTATTAGCAACCTGTGGGGCTGACTAGCACTGCTCCAAGAAAAATACAGATTTAGGCAATTTCCTAAAGTGTGTGTTCTACAACTAGAGAGGCTGGAATAACCCCTTCAAGCCAATATAAGGCATGAATAGGTTTTATGATGCATTTTACAAAAAATTACGATTGCATAATTAAGTCTCGGTAGCAACCCTCCAGTTGCTACCTCTGATTAAGACCACACAGCTAATTTAGCGGTGAGGGACGCAGCCAGACCGCCTTGGCCATCACCTCGGCTCCAACACGGACAGAGCGCTCTAAGGGATGGAGGGCACCTGCGAGGACCTCCAACGAGACTTCAGAGAGCAGCTGCAGGTAGCACTACTAAAGGAGGGAGGGAACCACAAAGATTACAGCAAGGCTGTATTTTCTCTTCCACAAGGCTGAGACCATCCTGGATCTCTACCTACGTGTTTAGACAAACCTATCCTTCTTTCCAGCTTCACGGTATCAAAGGCTTTATCAATCTCAGCAGTGACAAGGGCTGTCCTAGGGAAAAATCTTGTTTCCATGACCACAATCTGAATTAATTTGTCATTATTAATAGTCTGCTGTGCCTGAAGTCAGCACAAGACCAAAGTATTCCTGCAAGAGACGAGGACACAAACCCACTCGGGGCTTAGACTTGGCACTGCACGAGTTATGCCTCTCAAAGCACACCTCATCCCACACGGCCACGGGGGACTGGTACAGTCAGGGCACAGCAGTTTTTTGTAGCTCCCAGTACAAAGAACACAGCTTGCATTCATGCCCAGTGGCCTAGAGCTTCTTCCATCCTCACAACCACGTACCCATTTACACCAAGACTAACCAGGGACAGGCTGGCAATCTGGTTCTGGGCTGGAGCCCAACTCGCCCCTCTAGACCCGCTCAAAGCCGCCCGTGCACTTTTTCTGCTGTGCCCTCCTGGCAACCTACATCATGTCACCTGCTGCCCAGGGCAGGGACCATGAGCTTTGCTGCAGACTAGAACAAGCTTTAGCAGACCTGCCTTAAAACTCTGGAATATAGCAAGTTTTATTCCAGTTGGGCAAATTCCCTCAGCTGTGTTAGCACCGTGCCCCCAGCAGTCAGTTTGCACTGCCCAAGTGCTGGATCTTGCAGAGGTATTAGGGGTCAACTACATTACAAGGAGGTATAGGAAAAGACAAGACACTTTTCTTAGTCTTCAGTTCTGCCCTAAATTAACTTTTAATACAGAACAGAATGTCACATTTGCTTCTCTCCATAATCTAAAAATTTCTCCTTATGCAGCAGCAATAAGGAGGGTTTTTAAAAATTAAATAGACCTAAAAACCATGTAAGGGTATATTTCACGGCTATAAAAAAGCATTTAAAATATAGAGTTATAAAGGTGTTCCAAGTGTTTTCAAAGGAGGGTGAAAATGGAAGGAAAACAGGATTTTAAAATTGCCCATTTCCTTTAAAATCAGTCAGAGCATGGAGCAACCTTTTTGCTGCTATGAGGATCTCGTATTTAAACGCAGCCAGCATTGCATCCAGTTCATCACTGAGACAAACATGGCAACCGCAGCCATACGCCGCTCCTTCAGCGCAGTCCCTGCCGCCGCCTCTGCCCGCTGCTCTCCCCGCCTCAGAGGCAGCCGCTCCCTGCTACGCGCCAGCACGCAGGCCTGGCCAAGGCCCTTCCACACCACGGGCAAACGACACAGATGCCAAACCAAAACCCCAGGATGAGCTGGAACGCTCAGTCCAGTTATCAGGCATACGTTCACCTCATCCTTAGCAGCCTCCTGACCCAGCCCTCGGGTTCTGGATGCCCCACAGCACGGTTGTGACTGGGCAACAGCTGCGGAGCATCACGTTCAACTCACCGCTTCCACACGGAAACAGGGCTGCGGGCAAGGAACTGGCTCTGTGAGCGGACAGAGATCGGCCTCCACATAGCACCTGTCTGCAACTTTTCACTCACCAGCACTGCTAATAATAATCGTCGTCATTATTATCCAAACTAATCATTCTGGTAAAGGAATTGCTCCAGAGTTTTCAGGCTGGGGGAGCATCAACAAAGAGCCAACGTGCTGCTTGGTGCCATCACCATCCACAGACCTCACTGCACAGTTGCAATTCAATCCGACGTCTCTTTGCAGTCCCATTTTATTTTTATGTCCACTTCCTAACACCAATTAAGAGTGTTTCAAAACACAAACAGCGTGTTTGCTGTTACCAAAGTTAGAACACAGCCACGCAAAAGCCACCGCGAGTGCTTGGGAAGGATGCTGTGGGCAGCACCCAGAGCCACTTCAGGATCGCCTGGAGGTTTGCTTTTTTCCAGGAAGAGGTTCTTTTCTGTCATTAAGCCACACTGTAGCTACAAAACACAGAGAACAGCAACAAGGATATCCCACCAGCTCCGGAAGGGAAAGCCCAAAATAAAAAAATAATCAGGAAACACTTCTTCAGGGGAGGCTTCAGAATCATTTGCATCTAACACAACCAAGGGTCAGGAGCGGACACCCCGTACATGGGCTGGCTCTTCTGGGCACATCTCCATTTGACAAATTCCAAGAACCTCCCAGGAGGGACAAAACTAGTGCAAAGCAAAAGGGCTTTATACTTGTCCTGCCTGGACACCGCCTCGCGTGTGGTTTTAATGCACACGGGCCCACGACAAGATGCGGTTCCATCAATGCAGCTCTACTGCAAAAATGACAAAAAAAATCTGCAAGTTTAGACAGGACTTCACTGTCTGCTACCTAGCAGCTGGGAAACAGAAATTGAAATTTATTAATCTCTACTCCCCATATCTTTCCCCCTCCAATCTTGATTTTGTTAAAAATGACAGAGGACTAATCAGCATGATCCGATACCTAGAAACCTGTATATTTTCAAGAAAACAAACCTAGGATCTGACAGCAAATCTTTACAGCTGCTATTGCAGGCAGTGGCTGCCATGCAGTGGAGTTCTAGAGATGTCGTAGTGTTTGCTGAAGGCTGAAACATCAATTGACACGTCATGCTTCTCCTCAACAGTGCCCTGTAGTGTTTCTTCCCTTCCTTTATTATTTTCAGTTAGAGAACCGCAAAGTTTATTTGCCCAAGTTTTCGTAACAACTCAAAGTAATACCCTTCAGCTCACCATTTTTTGATCACATCCTCCAAGTGTCTCAGATCTTTACCACCAAACCTCAAACGAAGATTCCAGCTGTAAATCAAGCAGAGCAAGCTCCGATTTACCTCCCACCTTAAACGAGCAGGATATTACAACAAAAATATCCTGGTTTGGTTGCCTGAAGGAAGCAAAGCATCCACGGTACAATTAGCTAGAACTAGCAGCAGACATAAATCAGCATATGCTACGCACAAGCCTTCCCTCCCCTAAACCGAGCAAAGCGCAACTGAGCAGCGGTGAAATGCAAATTACCCATCAGAGAGTTTGGGGACGTGAAGGAAGCATAAGGACTTGGCGTCTGGATGCATTCCAATTTGGGTAGCTGCAAACTAAAACAACAGTCAAGAATCCATGAGGAAGCTCGTGTTAAAAAAAAAAGAAAAAAAAAAAAAAGGATATTGCTCTCTTTAGTGGGAATGATGCAATTAGAAGAAGGAGCCAGGATACCCTCAGGCCCCAAATTCTAAGTACAGAGGAGGGAGAGCAGAGGCATTAGAACTGTTCTGATCAGTCCTGGAGCAGCACGCGGAGCAAGTCCAGCAGCCGCCTGGCCTGTCAGCGTGGAAGGGAGACGACGCTAACACACGGTGAAGGTGCGCTGCAAGCGGAAAAGCTCAGCTGTGCTCTTTGACCATGAAGAAACTCCAGACAGCAGCCACCAGACCCCATAAACCCACGCAGCATAGCGCAACACCACGTGGATGTTCAGAGCTCAGACGCGCTAATGTAATTCCAAGTGCCTCCACTAGCAGTTGATTGATTAAACAGTTATCCATGGGTTCAACGGGTTCCTCAGCCCACATCTCTTCATCAGGAAGTGGCTACCAAATGACCACGTAGGAATGGATTAAGGACAGGAGAGACTGCTATGAACTCCCCGCTGCTTTTGAAAGAAATCAGATAAAAGTTACAGAGAAGGGCTGTCCAAGGAAATGGTGAATCAGGAAAACTCCATGCATTAAATGTAACGGTAACCGTAATTTTTTACATACATTGAAATGAATTTGCAAATGACGAGTAACACACAAAATGGAAAGCTAGCGCCTCAACTGCCTGCTAATCTTCACTAAAGAATTACATTTACATATACATGTAAACACACATACAAATCTACATCAATAAAAAGCTTTTAACGACACAACTGTAAAGCTCTGTCATTCCTTTTAAAAACGAAGTCAAATTCCCTGTTAAAGGCAAGACTGCATACTGTAGTACAGCCAATACAAACCCTGCAGAGTCACTCCAGCACAGAATACCGGAGATTAACACGTACTCTTTTTCCCTTTATAAATCATCTGTGTATTGAGACACAGCTAAACCAGCTAAAGCACAGATCTAATTAAAGAACCTGGAAACTGATTACTGAACTATGTAACACATCAAGAGGTGGTCTTTTTTTTTTTTTTTTTTTTTTAAATTAAGAGATGTGGCCTGAAATCTTATCAGTCCCACACTTGCCAGAATTAGTCCCTGCCTTTGTGTCGGATGGAAACTCTATCTACAAATCATCAAGTAGAACCCATGCTCGAGATGAACAAAATGCAGCTGTTGGATTATGTGCTGTGCTTTACACTATCAGGAGACAAACTGCAGGTGTAGTGCTCTTCAAAGACAGACACTAAGAACTAAAATAGAAATATAAGTGGTTAAACTGAAAAAAGTGACATGCCGGTTTCTGTAAGCCAGGTGTGAAGATCTGGGAGTCTCTCTGACAGCACGGCAGGAGCAGAGAACCAGACCGGGGCCACAGAACAGAGGCAGCTCGCTCACCTCCCGGCTCTCCGGGTTTCACAGAGCTGCGGCAGAGCAGAGGTCTCTTGCCGGTGCGCTACCACGTCCTTGGGTCTGGCCTTTGACAGCTCTTACCCGGGGAAAGCACTAAATAAAGTTCCATTCACATGTGCCTCACCTTAAAAGAGAAGAGAGTTATTTTTTTTTTGACCTTAACTGCCCAAACTGCCCAACTTCAAGGACCCCCGATCCCCACCGATAAACGCCCCGGGAAGGATTCCAGCCGTAACGTCCGCTGCAGGCCGCAGGAGTGAAGACGCAATTGGACCAGCAGCCGCTCTCGTGGCCGGGCACCAGCGGAGCAGATGCTGGCAGGGGGCGGGGGCACGGGGGTAGGAACTGACGTGCAGGAGGTTCGCACTTCTGCTGCAACCGTCAACAACTTATTAAAAAGGTAATCAGGAAGATGATCTAGCAGCAGCGGCCCCTTCAGCACGCATCCTCCCTGCAGCGTCACTGCAGATTTCTTTACGCTTTCCCTCCAGTTCCCGAGGTGCTCAAACTGGGCCACGACGCCTCCCTGGAGGGGGGGCAGCGGGAAGCGCAGAGATCAGAGCCCACGTCCCGCTTTCACCCACTCTGCAGGGTGAATCATCAAGCGCTGGTAACTTCTCAGCACCTTCACGCAGCTCCCAGCCTGTAGCAGTTATCTGTCTTGCTCCCAGGAGCTGAAAAGCATCTCAGCCTCTCGCGTGGCACGTGAGGAGTGGTGGGATACGTCTCCAAGACGCCTCAGCAGCTCTCCCTAGAAGCCCAGCAGTGCCACAGGCTCTGTCATTTCAGTCAGAGCACTGCCAGCTGACCCCTGGGCTCGCCCAGGTCCCACCCACCTGATTTACCTTGCCACCAAAGACGTGTTCGCAACGGGGAAATTCAGGGACCTGCTGGAGTCCACCAAGGACCCAAGTGAACTGCAAGGCCCTGGGACATTTTTTCAGGGAATTAACTACTGAATAACAAATACATTTGCCATAGCATCGATTTGTTCTGAAGGACTGGCAGTAAATATTAAAGTAACGCTCCTTTCAGAGCCACGCCAGCCCACTGCCACCTTTGCCAGAAGCACCCACTGGTGACAGACGAGGTTCAGCAGCAGCGGGTGCAAGTCTGGCACCAGAGATTAAGAGGACCCCAAGACCAGCTGGATAAACCCCCCTCCTGCATCCCACCACTGCCCTGAACCACAGCACCGGGGTAGAGAACCCCTTCGCTTCTGAGTGGGGGAAGAGCGGATGAGCTCTTCTTCTCAGTCAGACACTTCTGACCGGTCTGGGCGAGACTGGCCCAGCACAAAACCTGCTGCTGATGGCCATCAGGTCAGACACACTTTAACACCACATATTGCTGTTTTAAAACATGTTGATGCTGCTCTGAAGTAACATTTTACACTTACACCCTAATCACCGTTATGGCTTCTGACAGGTTTTAAATACAATAGTATTAACTGCAATTAATTCATTTGAAATTAGCGCAGATATTGCAGGCACTTCAGCAAGATCTCCACCGCAATTCACTATTCATTACCGCACCATTATTTTTTAAGTGTTATCCATAAAGCAGGCTGCCAGGGCATTTGCATTTAGGTGACAGAAGTAGGAATACAGAGGAGCAATAAATTAGCACAAAAATTAAGCAGAAGGAGGCAGGAGAATTACCAGAGCCCAGTGTCTGAAGTTTTAATATTCCTGATGACTATGATTCACAGCACGGCAGACCCGCAGGCAGCGGGCTGAGCACCCTGCCCCGCAGTGGGGCACGCACGCCCGGCCCACAGCCACCGCACGTTCATCCCACCGCGTCGGCGCGCTGCGTACCGCGCATCGCCCGCTCCAGCTGGCCGGAGGATCAGTCATTAGCAGACACTAAATAAACAGGTTTTTTCCAACACAGCCATTTTAAAAAGCCAGCATATCCGGAAGGTAAGACAGAAATAAAACGTATCAGACCATTAAATATGATGCACAGCAGCATTCCTCCTTCAGGAGAGAAAAAAAAAAAAAAAAAAAAAAAAATCTTTGGTGCAGTTAACAGCCATTTAATGACTTCAGGTGAAAACAAACTGGTCATTAAAAACACTTTTTAAGGGTATTAGCTACCATCAGAACATACAAGTTACTTAAACTGAAGTAGTTCCATATGGTTAACTTATAATTTCCAAGGTCTTAATCAGCAAACAAACTCTGATGGATCCTAGATAAAGTGCACAAGGGGCAGAGCCGCACGGCCTCCTCGCAGAGACCCTCACTGCAGTAGCACTGGCAGAACAGTTTCATTTTTCAATTTGCTGGCTAAACTGAAAACAAAACAGAACCAAAAAGCCAGGAGGATAAATTTGCCTATGATTAAACAAACATGTTTTCAGTTTATTGGCAAAACTTTAAAGAAAAACAAAAGAAGAAAAATTTCATTTTGAGTCAATCCACAACATCTTGTTTTAACTCTGAACGGAAATACACTGCGGGGTTTTTTCGGTTTATTTAACCCCTTTCAAACCTTTTGTCTTTTAGTCCCACTTAAACTAGGAGAATGCACAAGAAAAAAAAGCCCAGAATTTTGTTTTTACTAAATATCAACATTATAGTCTCCAATTTACATCTGGTCTTTAAAGTTTCTCTTCCTACCCTTTTTCTCCAAGCTCAATCTTACAGAGATGCTATTTATGAAAAAAACCCACCCAGGTGCACTTGTGGGTGTTGCTGGGTGCCCCAGGGCCCAGGAGCAGGATTTTGGTGCCACTGTGGATTTCCAGACTTCAGCCACCAAGGAACGGCATGCCCACACAGCAAACCACACTGAATGTGCAAAATATATCAGAGTGCGTACGTACAACACAGCTAAATCAAATCCTCCATCTTGTCTGGGTTGGCACTGAACGCTGAGCGTCGGGCACGCGCCTGGAGCGACACCCAGGACTCCCGTGCCTGCGCCCAGCGCGGAAGGCACACCGCAGCCAGCCACGGCTGCCGCCTCCAGACCCACCAGCCCGAACAGCCCTGGCTGCCGGTCCCGGGGGAGTGATTCACCAAACAGGCAGTAAGGGAGCCGTGGAGCTGGGAAGGATCCCGCGCTGACAGCGCTCCAGCCCAGCGAGCCCAGGCCCCGCCGCGGCCCAGCTGGCAGCCGCCTGCCGCGCGGATGTGCACAGATGGAGGAGGAAACCGGCTGGAGCTCCAGCAGCGGCGCAGCCAGCACTCGTGTGTCTGCGTTAGGAAAATCACACTAACAGACAGCTCCCATCCAGACCGACCCTGGAGCCAGGGTGAGCCATACGGACAGACGGAAACGCAGCACAGCAGAGGTCCAGGGAAGTCCAGTCAAACGTTCCTCTGAGCAGTGCCTTGCAGTGGACCTCACCGAGACACAGAAGCAGTCGGGCCTCGGAGCCCATCGGTCCTAACCCAGTCTTTTCAGACCTGCACCACAGCTTACTGTCACCTACCGACACCTAAAGATACCAAAGACAACCAGATCCCTACAGTATCTAAGATAAAGCCTTATGACACCACGGGGCATTGAAGTTGTAGTAAAATAAACACACACACAAATCTTAAAGCAGGATCATAACTTTAATATTGGCTTGACATACACTTGTAAGCAGCTAAACAAAGGCACTGAGAAGCAGCTCATGCCTGCCCACCATGAGAAGGGAGAAAAGATGCCTGAAAAGTAAAGAAAAGCAAACTTGTTTGTCACGAGACTGAATCCATTTAAATAGCAAATACACTACTAAATACGTACTCTCCAGAACCTAGTGTCTCTTTAAAAAGTGTTCTTTTTATCACTGAAACCTTGGGGGAAGTTTTAGAAGTTCACTTAATCCTCATAAAATAACAATTTCGCCACACCGTATACTTTCAGATGATCATATAGGGCTCTGCAGAGACCCAACAGCAGGTTTGAGACATCAATTTGTACCACAAAACAGCAGCATTATCCAATAAAACACACTTGAATTCTGTATAGCTGAATCTTTACTGTTAAATTTAGCCTCAGTATGAGAAACACATCTTCCTTTCCTGAATTTCCTAGTACCTCCACCTCCACTCCAAGTCCACTGTACGTGTACAGGACACAGAGGAAAAGGCCATCCAGTGGGCTTGACCAAAGCATTTCTCCCTCAGCACTTCAAGAGATTCACAGAAAGTTTCTAAAGTTTCAAAGTTTTCAAGTTAAAGCAATCCCTTCTCAGAATCCAAGCAAAGGATCTACCAAGGCAATCAACACCTCCCTAATGCCTTCGCCATCAGACAGGCCTGAAGATGAGCACACTGACCAAAGAAAGCCTCCTGTGGGTTTCCAAACCTGTCTTTTATTCCAGTCTGCTCAAGAACTACATTTGTTTTAATCTTTCTCTCTAAACAAAAACAAAACCCAAGCAAATTACAAAAACTCCTTTCCAAGAATGCAGAAAGGCGGAAATCCAAACCCAGTTTAGCTTAAATCCATGCTTTACCAAGGTCTGAACTAAGCACTTATTTGCAAAAAGAGGGGCTAATCTTTTTCCAAGGTCATTTCAAGGTTTTCATACCAGCGAGAGAAGAATTATTTACATGTGCCAATGCATCCTGTATGCTCATTTGTGCAGGTAAATATGGCTTAACAAACAAAGAGAGCAACCCCTGCCTCAGAATCCTCTTTCTGCAGTGAAACGGACGTACAGGATGTCTATGTCCCAAGAAGGTGTTGTGCCAACATCCCTTAGAGCTACATCAAATATAATTTTCAAACCAATTAGCTCAAAAAGCATCAACACCAAAGCAATGCCTTCCACATTCTAATTACTAGGCCATCCTATTCAGTTCTTAATGAGAGGAGAGACAAAGGCAGTATATGTATTAGGGTCTACTTCAAGAATTCTTTCTCTTTTAGCAAACAGATCCTCTTTTGTTCTGGTTAAACACCAATTACTCCGTTCTCTCTAACATGCAAATCAGCTGAAAATAGGGCATGATGTATCTCGATCCTGCACCACTACAAGTTTGAATGAAGGGGAAAATAAAGCAACCCTCTGGGGGCTTTCAATTCCGAGCACTTTGTACTCTGATAAAGCTCTTTTCAAAGAGCTTTTTGTATTATCCAAGGCAGTTCCCATAAGCAGCGATTTTGCTATTATGCCAAAAGAAATAGCACATTTAAGGTGTACAATATAAGCAAGGAAAGTAAAAGTAGCCAACAAAGCTGTTTACATGTCGCTTTCCGTTGTTACGTCCCCGCTGCAAACAGCGGAACTGGGAGGCATTATGAGCATGACTGCACCTAGGGAAGGAGTTACAGCAGAAAGGAAGATAAACGCAAGGAGCGGGAACGCAGATTTACGGTGCACAGCTCTGTACAACTCGGAGCGTGGCAGGAGATGCTGCCCCACAGCCCTGCAGAGAGGAGTCCTTCATGGCCAGGCCGGGCTCAGCCACAGCCTCGGCTCCTCCATCTCCTCGGCAGAGCACCAGGCCTCACAGGTACAAACCGCTCTGCTTACGTTCTACCGCCGAAGTTTTAAGATAACTCTGCTGTTTTGAGTCCGGTCGGTCACCGCCACCGCTGCCTTCGGCAGACTGCACCGAACTGCCGACCTGGAGGCTCCGCTGGCAGCGGATGGAGGCTTCGTCCCCTCCAGGGCTGCTGCGTCCAAGGCCAGCAGCCGTGCCCGGAGGGTCAGCCTGGAGATTTCGTATGGAAACCAGCCCGGTAACTGTTCTGACATCTTTTGTCATTGCTCTAGTCATTTCTAATTTATAGTTTTTAAGTGCTGTCCTCTCTTTGTAAACACTTTAAGCAGTGTCAATTAGGAACTGCTATATTCAGACACGCAAGCATTTCTATACCAAAAGACCCAGTTTTAAAATGGAAATTCGTAGATCTCTAAGATGACCTGAGCCCTAAGTTCGCAGTTGAACTGAGGAGTGCAAACTGTGCCAGACAGCATCACTGAAGTGATCAGGGTATGAGGGTTCCAGTCTCCTCCCCGGCAAAACTTCGCAATCTCCTTTTAGGGAGAAGAAGGAAAAAAGGGTATATCCATCTTATATCACACGGCAGTGATCCTACCAGATTCCCAGCCTAGGGGGAAGGGTTATAGAAACTTTTAAATCGAAACAGCCTCCCTAGATTAAAAGTAAGTGAGCAGAAGCAGTCTAGAGGGTGACTGCCCTTGCTTAAAACATCAACATCATCCTAGAAATCAGAGGCAGCAGGCCAAAGCATCAGAGGAGGAAGCGGTGGCTTTAAGTGATGATCCCACACTACGTCCTTTGTGGTGCAACTTGGTTTCATAGAACACAACCACATAACTACATTTAAAAATGCATTAAAAGAGGAAGAAACATGTCATTAAAAAGTTTACTGAAGAGCAAACACAGGCAAAGCCAACTCATTCTGATCCACTCAGTCTGATTACTTCCAACCGGCTGCTATGAGACAAGGCAAGCCTCAAAAACTCCTGGCTTTCCTCACAAGTCCCCCAGTGCACCCCCCCAAGTGCAGACAGTGCAGTTTATCAAAAAAAGGCTGCGCACATACACGTAGTAACATACCTGCAGTAGCACACCGGTCGTAAGGTGTAGCTGCAGATGTGCGTACGCAGATTGGAGAGAAGTTAACCTACACAAAAACGATCTACTGCCAGCCCTGTTGTCAACAAGAGGATACAGAATTTCTTGGCTAAGATTAAGATACCTAGCGAGTGTTTGCACTACAAAAATAGTTTTGTAATTTAATATGCTATATAAAGTTGTAATTGAATTTATAGAATGTAGTATATATACTTAACATAAATTACACAGACGCTAATAGATATTTTCTATTCAACCATGCAAGTCGTCTTTGCTGGTCTTTTTATACAGATAAATAAAAAACATAAAAATAGTTCATTTCAAAGAGATGGACCCTAGAGTATTTCACATTTATAAATTCAGCCAAAAACCACAGCACATTAGTCTGTTCTGCCAAACATTATAGACAATCTTCCAAAAAAGTTTTCATCTGTTTTGTTGGCCTTTAATATATTTTTGATTTATGTCATTTTGAAATTTTTTCCCTTCTGTAGCTTAAGAGAAAAAAAGCATTCTTCTAATTCCAGATTCAGGATTTCTTTAAAGAGAAACCAAAAGTAATAAATCTGAAATGTCATGCTGCTACTGTATCACACGAGCGAGAAGTACTACAGCATGTGTTGACTATAGCTTCCAAGCAAAAAAAAAAAAAAAAAAAAAAAAAAAAAA
>WHYT01012718.1:0-12297 GCA_009806455.1 Tetrax tetrax | reverse complement strand
CTGCAAGACGCAAGGACACTCCTAAAGGTATCCTACTTCCACTCAGTAAGACAAACAGCCGACAACAGAGCTTTCACGTGCACACAGCCATCTCCCACGCACCACAGCTAAAGATGCTTCCGCTGTCGGGCAAAAGATCCACAAACCAGCTTTCACGGAAACACAAGCAAGCACAGGCTCGAAAGTGGTGCCAGAAGAGCAGAGCACTGTGCCCTGGGACACACTCCTACACTGACAGCTTCCGCTGCCCCGAAAACGCGCACAAGCTTGCACACGCATACCTACAAACAAGCAAAACAGCCAAGTTCACCGCTCACCCTGGGGGCTGAGCGCCTCCGAAAGCTGCGCAGGGTTCACCGCCCTGCCAGGAGCGAGGCGGCCGCTCCTCAGGAACCGGGTAAGGCAACACCCGCAGCCCTCGCAGCTCGCCGTCCCTGCGGGCTGGCCAGACAAGCACTCCCTTCTAGAAATGGCTTTGCAGAGCCACCAAACTCCTGACACAGATCCAGAAAACAGAAAGAAACAATGGCAATTAGGCCCCCAAATGAGTATTTGAATTTAAAAACAACAAACAAATAAGCCCACACAACAACAAACCACACACGCACACGCACACACAAAAAACCCACTGGGAAAACGCTGTAGCTCTGTTTATATCTGATTTTCTGGTCTGGCTTTAGATATAAACAGAGCTGATCATATCATCCCTCACTGCCAAAGTGATTGACACCAATCAAGTCTCTCCACGCTCCTAGAGAGGAAATACAAGGCCCCCATGCCTCAGAAGAGACAACCTAGACACACAAATGCTCAGTAACCTGCTTTAAGAAAGAAGAAAGAAAGCAGAGGTGAAGCCATATACATTTCAGCCACGAGCTATGAATACCCGATATAATCCATCAGAGCCGGCATGGCTGCTTCAAACCTGCGCTGCCAAACTCCACCAAAACTCTCATTACCAAATAACTGAGGAGCAAAGCTTTGCCATCTTCTCCTCGGTCTCCGAGGTCAACCCCTTGGCACCAGCACAGCTGCCGCTCCGGAGGGCACGGGGTTGGTGCGCGGTTTGATCTGCATCAGCCTTCAGCAGAGCAGGAACCCTCTGCCCAGGGGTCAGGGCACACACGCGGAGTTCTGCCAGCACACAGCGACCCAGTTCAGCACGCTGCCTGCTGCTGAACCCGTGGAAAGATAAATAATTGCATTTTCAATACAACTTCGTAACTATATTAATGTACATAATTACACAGATTACTTAATAACTGCATTATAAATGTATTTACCTACACACAAATCATTAAGAATCAGAAAAGCACTAAATAAGAAATTAAAAGCTTTGACAAAGCCATAAAAGTTAAGGCACAACTCCACACAGAAGTACAAGTTTGCTATCTCTTGGTCTTCGAGACCAGAATTACAATGCACATTCATTTTGTATCCTTTTATATGAATGATATCTCTAAAGACTTTATGATGTTAAACAGCACACAGCTGCACAATTTAATGAGCAACAGGGAAAAGCTGTATAAGGAAGTAAAAAGAAAAGATAGGGAAGCACCTGATTTTCAAGTGAAAGTTAGTGAAATGAAACAGCAATGAAGCAAGCATTATACAGGGAAATTGTTCAAGATGGCAGGGTCTTCTAAGGTAAAAGCTCTGGCAGAGCAGAGCAACAAAGGAGGCAGATTCACTCACTGGGTGGTAAAAATCAAGAGGGTTTTGAACCTCCAAGTAAGGGATGACACCTCGGTCAAAGGACTGCACTCTGAAAAACAAGACTTTCAGACCCCAGCTTCATTGCAGACCTCCTGGGTGACCTCGGGCACATTTCTTCACCTCTCCCTAGATTTCACCGCTGTCTTTTCTAGGGAAGGATGATCTTGTTGATCCCCTTCCCCAAAACATTTTCCTGTTCTAGTTACCTTCAAAACCTCCTCAGCTCTGCAAGCAGACCTAAGGACAGCGAGATCCCACGCCTGGCAGCTGATACGTACCAGGCAAAAAGGCAAGGAAAAGGCAACATCTCCTAAGGGCAAAAACGAGCCTCAGGTTTCATCTCAGGGAGCTTTTTATGACAAACAGACTTTCAACAGAATATTTACAAACAAGAAGTAAGTTGGTCAGGGCTCAGCAGTGTTACTGGACTGAACACTCATTAAGGGCCTCATTTACAGCCTATATAGCTCCTGCACCGCTTACACCCTACAGGGAGCTGAAACGCTAACATCCACCCTCTGAAGTTATTATTCAACAACAAACGAGGACTATATTTAGAACTTTTTCCATGAAGTAGCAGTATCCAAGGGCCATTGAGCCAAGAGGCATGCAAAGGTTAAACAAGTCTATCAGGCACTCCTCCCACCCCCCGCTTTCCGTGTGCAGGTTACATTTCAGTTCTCTTACACATGCATCTCGGTTTTATAAGATATCTTTAATCCAAGGAGTGAGATATTGCACCAAAAATTATCCCCCCAGTAGCCGGGTAGCGACCTTACAATTAGAGGAGCACATATACACAATTACTTTGACTTAATTTAAAAGGTTTTGCTACCAAAGATTAATTTAATGCATTAAACAATCTAGAGAAACCTCATTAAAAAAACCCTACTTTCTTTTCTCTCAGCTACTTCAGTCAATATTTCAGCTTCTCAAGTTGCTCTGAACAACAAACATTCCTCATTCTTTGATTTTGTTCGTATTTTAGGAAACAACTGTTAGATCACGTAGAGATTTAGATTTCATTCTCTGCAAGGAAGCGTGGCCTAGCTACAGAAACAAGCAGAGAACTTAGCTCCGCTGCAGTTATAAGTAGGGCCTTCAGGGAATTGAAGCTACCTTCAGTACCAGTCACCAGCAGGGTTTGAGAACTGGGACTTGCAGCTCCTTAACACAACACCCCATCTCCTGAACTAAAACAGCAGTGTGACTGCATCGCTGTAGGAGTACGCTGCTGTCCATGTACGGACACCATGTGGGAGGACAGGGCAGAATCCAACACATTTCACAAGTGTGTTACAAGAACAACTTCTCAACGCACCACTCCCCTGCCTTCAAGAGGATAACGCTTTGTTACTTATTTCCAGAGATGACACAAGGCTTGAACTGTCCTTGTAAAGCTCTTCTGCATCCTGCAATAATCAACATAAACACACCTAAAAGCTCAAGACACACGCATAAAAGTGCAACAACAGCTGTGGTCTGCTAAACTGAAGTAACAGATAAACCACTCCAACCACGTTAATGAAAAAATACCCACCTTGCTAAGCAGACCAAGATAGAAAAGCAGTCCTGACCAATCCCTCACGTCAGTGTCTTCAATTGTTGATTGTGTTTCCTCCCAAGCTCTTATGAAACATGACCAGCGGGGCTGGAAGACTCAGCATCCAAGGACAAAGAATCAGCAGGCGTGTAAGCACCAATATTTATGTAATGTATGTCATGTTCACAGCCACAATGAAATCATTGTCTTCCAAGGGGGTTGGTATGTTTGGAGCATTTGTTTGTTATTTCTAAAGATGCAGGAGGCAAAGCAGTTAAAAATAAAGAGGTCACTGCATGCAAAATTAATCTTTAACTGCCTACGCTGCTTTAAATGACTGGTAAGGATTCTAAGTGCACGCCCCAAGCTGACAGTACCTTTGTTAACAAACAACTCAAGAGGTGGCAGAATACAGACCATAACAAAAGTCAGCTGGCCAGTTTTCTCAGCTCTCTTCACTTCCAGGGGCTACTCTTCCCTGGTTTCATTTGGTGGGAGCTCTGCCCCCACACACTACAGAGAGCACGAGGATGGGTCCGCTCTAGGAGACCGTCTCAGTGCTGGCATGAGCAGTGCTGCTGAGAAGCAGACAAGGTAAAGCCTTACCCAGTCTCACAGCCCTGCCTAAGCCCATGCTTAAAATGGAAGGAATGGAGTTTTAAATTAATCTCATTCCTCCTGTGAGGAGACAGCAGAGGATTCCTTTAAAACGCAACCTGTGGCAATGAGAGTCGTTAAACGCTTAACAGGATGTTAAGTGCAACACGACTTTAATGCTACACACATAATCCAGCCCTGAAGAGCAAGCAGCACACGGCACAGATGTAGTTTCTTCCCCCTGTAGCTGAGTACTAAACCATCTCTTGCTATCAGCAAAGAAGAAACTTCAGCATTAGACACTGAGGTGCATCATAAAAATCTAACTTAAAAGCAGAATTTAAAATCTGGACCTACACTTGGCATCTCCAAAGATGACTCACCCAGCTCAGATTCATGATCTGCAGTATAAATACACAGGGGACAGTCTGGAGAACCCTCTTAAAGGGAGGTATTATAAATGCATGTTAATATAAACACAGAAGCCTGGTTTTAGTCTAAGAGGCGATCCCTGGATGGCCTTTGGCAGTTTTTCACAAGTCGCAGTGCCACGTCTCAGTTTACCCGCCCGAGAAACAGGAACAGCACCTTCCTATCTCCCTGCACCTTCTGAAGATTCATGTTTCTAAAAGCACTTCTAAATCAGGACAATCCTCTTCATATCACCTTTTCGAGCAGAAAAGAGACAAAGCAGACAACTGCTGCAAAATTCACCAATTCAAAGCAGCCTCATCACAGATGCAACAGTTGGAGAGTGATTTTTCTGAGAGACAAGGACTGAGGATACAGTTCCTCATTTTGTTCACTAAAAAGTGTCTAAACCCTGTCAGCTGTACGTGAAGTGGCTTGCTGCACTCCAGACAACTGGCAGGGTAACAAACTGTCACCTAGGTGACAAAATAATGACCCTTCTGTGAAGCTCTCGCAGCGTCTCCCGGCCATAATTGGACACTGCTGTTCAAAATGCTAAGTGTAGGAGGGAACAAGAGGGTACGGCCGTGGATTTGGAAAGGCTGCAGGCTAACCTTTGGCTCAGCAGGCTAAAACGGACTGCTGTACAACGCTGTACTCGAGAGATCACAAAAGGCTTGCTGCAAAGTGCTGGGGAGAATCAGACGGCACGAACAGGGCAGATCTCGCCTCTACCAACTCCCAGTCACCCACTCAGCCTCCTCCTACACCGAAAGGCAATGCTATCCATTGATGTACCTGCTGTGGCTGTCATTAAAGACAACAAAAGTATTAAATGTGAGACACTACGAAGTATTTTTCCCCACTTTGTAAAACATTCTTCACGTATTCAGCATCTTGTAAGCATTATACCCATCTGGGAATGGCCTACACGAGCTCCACAGCAACAGGAATGTTGTTCTGCAAGACCTCAGAAGCTGTACAGCCCTATCTCTAAATATAACAGCATGAAGGAGGGGACTAGAGAATTTGAAGAAAGCAATAGGAGCCTTTGAACTCCACAGTATTTTATTTTCCAACATACAGTCCTCTAAAAACAGCACAGGTTTAGCTGGCATGACATTAGCTACACTGATTTCAAACTAAAGAACGAAGGGCTTTGCCAGTCTAGCAACAGCCTGAAGCTGCCATTGCCAGGAATAAAAGAGCAAGTATTCCCTAAATGCTCCTGCCTACGGCAAGCAGGGGTGTATCCGGTATCAGCAGGTTGAACAAAATTAAGAACTCAGAGGAAAAGTATTCAAGAAAGCAGGGACAGCCAGAGTTGACACAACCACACTGAGATCAGTGTGGTTCAATCAAGAAGTCAAGAGGTATCGCTGTCCTCCAAAGGAGAGGCCACGGACTGCCAAAGCCAAGGAGTGAGGCCACCAGGTCTTGCACAGACAACCATTTGCAGATGAAAAGTCATTACAAACAGGTCTGGCCTGGGAAGGGTTACAATCCACCTCACTGCTGTCTCTAAGGCTGCACAGAATCAGCTTACCAGCTGCCTGACGCAAAGAGAGGAGGAAAAGACAGCACACAACTCATCAATTTGAAAGAATCAGGTTTCGTTACAGGTTAGACTTGCTACAACTTCACGTCAAGTATGTCTTCACATCAGGTCCGTTAGATTGGCTGTAACAATTTAAAGTGCTGAAATACATTTGCCAAAGCCATGTAAAACACATACTGAACCCCTACTTCCTACAGAGCCAGCTCCCTTCCAGCAGCCGGTGCCTGGACTCGTCAGGCTGTCACACTTCATTAGAGGTAACTTAACGAGATGAGCAACCTGGCTGCAATGACGACAGCTTGGTCAAGTGGGCTAGGCATGCTATCCTCTTCAGAGGAAGAGCAAGCTTTGGATCAGAGACAGAACGAAAGCCTGAGTTAGGCTCATTAACCTGGAATGCAGTGGAACAACCATCACGCTGGACATGGCCTGCCCCAGAGAACACGGGAGAGCCAAGTTTCCACCCGACCCTGGAGCGCGCACGCATGTGCCAGCCTTCAGCCAAAAGAGGTAAATAGGTACGTTGGGTAAGGAGGAAAGTGAAAAGTAATAAAATAATACTAGGTGATAAAATAACTTAGAACCATGTCACCTTCCATGGCTCCACTGAAGCAGCACTTCACAAGAAGAATGGTCATTGCTTTCCACAACCCTTTGTAGCACATCACAAATCCATGGTAAATGCTAGACACACGCAAAGAAAAAGCATCTGCTTGGTGGAAACACACTGTAGTTCAGGACCAGGAAAGGCCCAGGAGAAGTCTGACTTAAGACGACAAAGTGAACCGAGTACACTCATTTCTGTTCCTCTTGGCTTACTCCTCTACATCAGTTTCTAAACAGCCAGGAATAGTTTCCATTGTATTTCCCCATAAATTCTGCTTTGATCATTCAGATAAATGTTTGTTGCCTTCCCTCTGAAACAAGCATAAACTTTTCCGTTCCTGCTCATACCAAACCCAAACATCTGACAAATGAGGCAAAGAACAGAAAATATTTATACACCCAGGAGTAGGTATGGATCCTCACAGCCATCAGGGTAATGCAGCAACAGGGGTTACATCAGAAGCTCGAGGAGGCAAGCTATAGCTTGTAACGAGCCACGGAAGACCAACGTAATGCAAGATGAAATGGAAATCACCCTCTGACTAAGAGGTTTAGCCAAGATTAAAGTGGCAAAATAGAAAGAAAAAAAAAAAAAAAAGCATTGCTCAGCTAATCTTGCAACTCTCTTCAAGTCCTATCACATCTGCGCTGGCACATTTGCACATACCACTAGACAGGCTCACGCCAGGTGAGCTAAGGCAAGATAAAAGCAGATGCAGGAGGAAAAAAGTCCATGTGCATAAAGACTTCCTGAGCTCAGGTCAAGTGAAGATTAAACAATGCTGGGAGGACTACACTTCTTTCTGTAAAAGGGATATTTCCATAACTAAAATTTGAGAAGAGCGTTGTGCTTGTTAGATGATGACAAAAGGTTGGCTCCTTTTGATCTTTCCCTTTATCCTCCTCAACAGAATTTTTGAAGTCATTTTCTTTGGTGAGCTACAGATCTAGCTGTGAACTGCGTTCCCAGGTGTTAGCATACGAACTCATATCCCCAACAGGACCACGTAAGCTCCCAGGTGGGTACGGAGGAGAAAGACACTGCATGATGCATAGCATTGCTCATCAAGGTTGTAGGTAAAAATAATAATAGATGCCTTCTGTTTCCTGTTTCCTTCAAGCAATCTTTCCTATGGCTATTGGCAAGTTTAATTGTTTTGTTCTGTGATTACCCAGAAGGTCCTCCTTCCAAAAGGCAGAGCTGAAGACTGTAATCACTAACATCTAATCCAAGAGCCAATCTAATCATAGAGAATGGAAAAAATTAACTAGAAGGCGGCAGGTAAAAAGATGACAGTGTAGGACTCCGACAGCATTTCTGTGACACTTTAGTAGCTGGCAAAAGAACAGCCCCCCGAGTGGTATTGTCTATTTGCCCATTACATCATGGACACTCACACTCAAAACTCCACTTTAGCCAGTAGGAAACCAGCAGTACGAGAACAGGACACTTCTGCTTGGGTGGGACCGTCCCACTGGGGTCCTGCAGCGCGTGCGCTGGCAGGACAAGCGCTGCTGTCACCAAGAGGAGTGCAGAGCGGGGAATTCTCCAAAATATCTGCTCAGGAAAGCTCCAGAGTAAAGTATGCATAACATGAACAAATGGGTTATCACTCAGTGCCTCTAGTGCATGACATGCTACTAAATGAAGGATAAGAAACACGTTTATACAGATTTCCTGCCTACCTCCTGTGACAATTCAGTAAACATCAGAAAATTTACATTTAACAAATCAGCATCGAGGTTTTAACCGAACAGGTGTTCCAGCCTGTAAGCACCCTCTTCAAAGCCTGACTGAAGTCTTAATCCTTCACGTCGCGCTCTCCCGAGGTGATGAGGCAGAAGTTTGGGGATTTGCTATCCAGAAGGCGTGGCTGCAGACGGGGTTAAACAACCCCTGCAACAGCAGCATGTGCACACTTACCCACAGAAGGAGGATGTTCTGCACCAGGTCCAAGGCACCTCCTTGCTGCCAGTAATTTATTCACACGTCCAAGCTCTTAATTTCTAAAGAAGCATCTTTCAAAAAAATTTAGCCACGTCTCAGTTATTTTGAGGCTCCAAAAAGGAGACTCACTAAAGCACATCAGCCTATTTTGTTTATTTTTCAAAAGCAATGTTTTGTTAATGTCGGATTTGAATGGAAGATTTGACTCCTGGAAAGCCTGTGAAACAAATGAACACACACAGACCCCAGCACTCCAATGTGACAACAATTTGGACCACAACAGCTACCATGAGGCGACCTTCGGATGAAAGCCACAGCTTCTGAATCACTTGGTCTTGCAAACCCCTGCAGTTAACTACTGAAATACAGACATCATTCCTGCCTCTGGATTCCGCACGGCATCAACGCCTCAGTTCCAACAGAGCCCAACTGGCAGAGTTAGCTAAGTCCTCTGAGCCCCAGAAATCTAATTAGACAGACTAAAAATCAGAAAAGCCTCAAAACACTCTGGCGAATGAATTTTAGAACTGCAGTAAAATAAATGCTGTACAACCTTTTGGATCCAAATTGAATATCCAAAACTGGATTTATTTTTTCTTTTTAATGATCACCAATTAGAAAGCCAACAGCCAAGGCTAGGTAACAGAAAACATTTTCAGCATGTTGTGACAGTAAAAACTTTTACTGCACATCTAATGGAGAACCTTCAAATTATGAGGATGCTTACAAAAGTCAGAAAGATGCATCTCTAAAATCCCATTCAGGTGCAGCATTCACAACAAGCTGTAGACTTGATCAAAATATTTCTACTCTCTGCTTTTTGGACAAGCACGCAGGTTCTAGAACCACAGAGGGACAATTCTGTCTCCAGTCTTTATCCAGGGCTTGGCGGTCAGAGGGTGAGATTTCCCAGCAACCACCCACTAAGGTCACCTTGCCATCCAGACACCCCCAGGAGTTTTTCCTTAACCTCTGCTGCCCCAACGTTTTCGGCTCTTGTCCTATGGAGAGGAGAATGCCACATGCCCGTGGACATGGAGCAGAGGGATCGGCATCCGCTTCTGCTGCAGGCTCTTCTGTTTGCCCACAGCTACCAAAGAGCTGAGCCTTGCCCCAAACCCAGAGCCATTCCTCTTCACAAATGACCGAACAGGAGCCACATCAGGGCTAACTGGTAATGGAAACAAGATGGTGGCAGTGCCCGAAGATGCTAGTTTAAAAGGTTTCATTATCTTTCACAGTAATTTACACAGGAAACCTGACTTTCAATTTCTCTGGAGACCCCCGTTACAGTCTTTAAGAGACGGAAAACAATTCTCTGCGTCTACTGATCCACCCTTCCTTCATTCACGCAAGCACGGATTTTATCTCTTCTGCGTTTTGGAGAGGAACCAACCCAGAGTGTTTTCGTGGCCGCCCTCCCCGCGCACCAGAAGCTCCCAAGGCGTGCAGGGGGCGAGCGGAGCACGCAGCGGGCCACTCCGAGGGAGCCGGGGTGTGCCTGCACAGGGGTATGACCGCCCCCAAACTAACATGGGTTTCCTTGCTGGTGAAGGATTGCCTCAGATGCTCGTTACTTCACAGCCAATTAATGAAGCAGGATTTACAGGAACATAAAAATTCACAAGGAAACTTAAATCTCAGATAGGGTGTAAATTTACAGGCAATATGTTTGGAACGTGTCAATAAAATATTTATCATTACATTGTGCCTCTCCCAACTGTTGTGTTTTGCTCTTGGCAGAAGTTAAAACGCCTCCCCCTCCCCATCCTGCGTGTATGCTATAGATACGCTTTCAAAACTGTCTGCCAGTGGGGAACAGCAAATTTGATTCAGGAGCACACTCTTAAAATCAAGCTTTCACAGAACAATTCAGATTAGGAGAGCAAGACTAAGTGTTTAATCCTCCCCTGCAATGCCTGACAATGTTCCTTTAGGGGGAAGAGAAACGCACAGCAAATCACTTTCTCTAGCAAGCATTCCCTATCACCAAAACCAATTCAGGACATGGAAACCTGGCTGCTGAAATCGGAATCCAGCTTCACAGTAATGGAAATATGTATCAACGGAAGCCACCTGTACCTCTGTGCAGCGGTCCAGGTTTGGCCAGCAACACTCATCACAGCAGCTTGCTACGTGAATGCTAAAAACCACTCTGAGAAGAAGGAGGGCATACGCACCAGCGCCACACTCCCCACACCAACCTCATTCTGTAAAATGCCCTTTAAAGCCTTGAAACCATCTTGTCTGCATTTGTTTAAAAAAAAAAAAAAAAGTATAAAAATACACTGACTTGCACACACAGAGTATATACACATGGACAAAACCAGAAAATCCTGTTCGTTCATCCAGACTTTAAATCCTAAAGGATCTCAGTTGCTTTCCAAGGAGAATAAACTTGCCTGCTGCAGGATGATCAGATCTACACAATCATCTGCAGAGCAAAACAACACTGCTTTAACGATAAACCAAACAACCAGGAACAAAGAAAGAAAGGACATCGAGGAAGAATTTCAGGTAGGCCAATTATTTTATTGAAAAAGTGAAATGAAAGAAGGCCTGAGTTTTAAGTGCCAGGAAACCCGCAGCAGCTGGTCACTTACATCTTAACCTCATACTTCAGGAGCACCAGAATTAATATTCTTCACTTATCTCCTCCGGCTAATGTCATCAGAGGATGTGCAAAACAAAAAGGAGGGCAAATATCAGCGTGTTTCACCATCACTGTTTTCCACACATGGTTGTCTGTGGGAAGAGACAGACCTCCTGATTTACTTCTCTTTTAAATAAGGCTTATGCCTCTCCTCCTTCCCCACAAGTGCCCCGTTCAGAAGGAATTCCCCTTATGGGCTTAAAAAAGAAAAATCTGCCTGATATGACTCGAACTTGATTTTCTTTGGGCAATTTTCCTAAAAGAAAACAATAATAATACGGGAGTGTCCTGCTGAGGTTAACCACTAATGCGGTAAAACAAGACAGAAAGCAAATGGTGTAAACCTACTTGGAATTCCGATCAGAAGCTGGGGGAGTATTAGCTGTCCAACAGCCCGTGGCACTTACACTGCTCCCTCCCTTTTTTAGCTGCTACCACACGAGAGCTACAGGCTTTTACTATTCTACATATGGCTTCAAACACATACGTAACAAAGCCTGGAAAATGAGAGGCAGATGAGCTGTCTTAGCCCAGAGGTAGGAGGTTAAAGTGACCTGAAATCATGAAGTCTAGTACTATATTTAATCTTTGAAACTAGAAGTGTTTAAAAAACCTCTAGTCAGTATCAATCAGCTCTTCGTGCCAGCTGTCCTCCCGCTGCAACGGATGCGCCTTGCTCCAGAGCAAAACCAGCGATCAAAGCCTTACCTACGGAAGAGGAGGGGACCACTGCTCATGGAGACAGAATTTATAGAAGTCCACAGAAGAGAAACATCATCCCAATTTTCTCGATAGAAAAGAAAACAGTTTTATAGGGTAGAAAAGAAGATTTGCTTCAATCTCTTCCATTTCACGCTGGTTAGACTTGGAGCTCCACCTCATTAACAAAAGTGTGCAGTAAGCCACGTTCTGGCAGCACAGGATCTCTGTTAACCAAGACACTGGTGCTGCGCAAAGCTGGCAAGAAGAGTACAACCACACACTACTGAGGTGGCTGGAGATGGGAAGGAATGAGAGACAGGAGATTTTCTGCACTGAGGCCTCAAAGTAAGTTCCCACTGGCTCTGCCACCGAGCTCTTGCATTTTCACAAGCTACCCTATCTAAAGAAAGCACTGAAGTTGCTCCTCACATTTCATCAGAAGCTCAAGAGATTCCTTTCAGTGAGAACTTCCCTTCAAATGTCACTAGTAAGAGATGGCCTTTATGCTGCAACATGTTCAACAATATTCCCCTCCTGATCCAGGAAGCAAACTTTTCCTCTTT
>WHYT01012717.1:0-13093 GCA_009806455.1 Tetrax tetrax | reverse complement strand
TAAACACTGTTTGATTTACACAGCGCTGATTTCCCAACGCAATCGGCTCTCCTCGGAGCTCAGGGGAATGGAATAAGGGTCATTAGCTCTGCCGCCGGAGCCGGTTGGGGAAATAAGGCAGCAATAAAGCGGAGACCGCCCTGGGCTGTGGGTGAGACCAAGCGCTCCAAGACCTTCACGGTGGCTCCTTTGCCACCCGAGAGGATGGGGGTAGGGCAGAGGGCTTCCTAAGTCTTCCTGAAATCTCTTCCCTTGGGCAGGGAGCCACTGAGAACGGCATTGCCCTCCCCGGTGGACACCCCTTCGGGGCTGGGATATGGGGCTGCTTCCCAGTGCGACTATGAGAGTCCCGGGAATTTGTCTGGGAAAGGTACCTTGGAGATGACAGTGGGTTGGGGCTGGGGCTTATCTTGCAGGAAATCCCCTCGGCAAAGGATGCCTTTACCTTCCCGAAGCCTTGCTCTCCTCCAGGCATTCCGGTCCGTGGGGTCAGGGGCGACCGCCCTGTCCAGCTGCCTGAGACTCTCTTTTTCCGGGAGCGGATAAAAGCGAAACCACCCGGCAGCTCCCAGAGAGCAGTGTCAAAGGTGAGAGGCAACCGGAGAGCAGTGAACCTTAGACCCATCAGCGAGTCGGGCAAGGCGGGACCACGGGGCTTCCGTCACACCGAGCTGGGCTGGTGGCCATACCCCCTCCATCCACCCCTCCCTCCTTCCCTGCTTCCCATGCTGGGGTTCGGCGGCAGGTGGACGCGCAGACGGACGGATGAATGGGTGGGTGGGTTTCTCCCCATGCCTCGAGGTCCAAGATCAGCCCAGCTACCAGGGGCATGGGGAACAAAATCAGCCTGCACCCCACCGTGGGGGTTTAAGGACTGGGGAGAGCTTGGGCGCGGGGCCGGCTGGAGGCACAGCATGCCGGGGACCTGGCCTTCTCTGGGTTTTTATAACATGGCAATTTCTGCTGACACATGTGAGACCTGGCCTTTGTCTTCTGCCAGGGTACAGGCTCTGATAACTCGGGCCCGGGATTGCTGGAGCGTTCGTTTTCAGGAGCGTGGTTGGTCTATCCGCAGCACACTGGCTTCTCCTGCAAAGTCCTTCAGCGGACAAGCCGGGGAGGTACAGAGAGAGCAAAAACGGAGCACTCGGGCTCTTACTGCCTTTTAATTAAGGTAATAGCTCATTACAACAGGCAGCAGAGGCTTGGTGCTTTGGAGAAGGCCGCTGTTGTTAAAGTTCTGATACATTGAGAGAGAAATCACAGCATTGGGATAACAGGTCTGGAGTGAGAACAGGAAGATCCGATAATTAAAAATCTAAATGAAGATAGTTTTTATATTTCTATTACTCATCTTGTGATAGTCAGCATCTTTCCTTCAAGCAACAGCTCCTGAATTTTTCTGGAAGTGAAACAGATTTTACAGGTCTAACAGATCTACAAAATCCAATTCTAACAGTTCCAGGGAGGAGGGTGAAAAGCAGGAGTCCTACAAGCAAGCTTAAAAAAAAAAAAAATCACCCCAGTTTTGAAACAAAGAGCGCGTCTTGTGACTCCCAAGGCCTGACTGCCGCCGCTCAACGACTTCCCGTTTCTAAAATGAAATGCCGTGCACGGGCGCCCGAGAGTCGCACAGACGTCCCGCGGGAGGAGTGCCCCCACCGAGCAGAATCACCAGGAGAGGTGAGTAGATCTTACCCCGCACGCAGCTTTCCCCCTCCGCCCCCTTTTTAAAAGCCAGAATGTTTCCTGCATTGTTGATACTCCCCAAAACTGAGAGTTATTTTCAACGCAATCATCCCTCGAGACTGTTTTCAGTCACAAAACATCATCCAGATGCAGTTTGCAATGAGCTTACTTAAAACCCTATTTTTTTTTTTTTTTCCAGAGCTTTGGATAGATGAGTTCTTCAGCAGGAGTCTCAGCGTGACCCTGTGAACAGCCGCACCGGCACAGCAGAGGGGTGGAAAGGTGATTCGGGAAGGGCTAGAGATATGGATACCGCAGGCTGGGATTGCTGCTGCAAGAATCCTTGCCCACAGCCATGAGCGATGCTGAAAGGCCCTCTGCTCCCGTTTACCCCCTGTTTTGGACCTACAAGCTACGGTAACACCACGCACGTAGAAGCAGCATCTAATTTTTCACAGAAAACGAGGCTGGAAGGCTTTGAAGCCTTATGAAAGGATCGCTTTGTAGCTGCAAAGAGAAACTTCATTTCCAATTTGGTCTCCTGCATGGGCTCTTCTCCAGCTCCTGGTGAGCCAGACCCCACTAGAGGGCACAGCTCATCTGCGATTCAAGACAACAAGGATGTCCGCTCCCAAGTCTCATTTCTGAACTGGACAACCAGACAGACACCAGGCAGCAAGCATGATGAGAGAGATGGATGGAGGTCTCCTGCCAGAACTGCATGCGGACAGCCAGCTTTGTGTTGGGTGGGCTCTGTTCTCCAGCCAACCTCCTGGCTCTGACTGCTGTGAGGAAGCGTTAGCTCATCACTATGAGCACTGTAAATCATCCCTCCCTAAAAGGAATCACAGAATCAAAGAATGGGTTGGGTGGGAAGGGACCTTTCAAGGCCACCCAGTCCAACCCCCCTGCAAGGTGCAGGGACGTCTCCAACCAGATCAGGTTGCTCAGAGCCCTGTCCAACCTGTCCTTGATCATCTCCAGAGATAGGAAGAGCGGTTGGGTGGAAAAGGCATCAGGGTCTGGTAATAAAGGCACTACCCTGAGTTGAAAAACAAGACTAAAACCTCAGCTTTGCTACTTGTTCACTGTATGCCCATGGGGAGAGTTATTTTTTTCTCCCTGGACTTGCTTCTCCCTTGGCTTGTCCACTCAGTTTTCCTGTGCTCCCCGGTGTCCTCTGCATGGAAAATCCTGGAAATCCTTGTTTGCTTTTTCAAAAAGCCACGTATCTACAATGCATGTGCATGTGTGCGCAGGCATTTTAGAAAGTATGGGGTGTGTATTTGATAGCGGCTGTGGTCCGGTGGCTTTAGGGCTCTGGGCTGTGGTGGAAGCCCACAGTGGCCACAGGCCTCAGCTGCTGCAAACTGCTCTGTACATCGGTTCTGATGGGCTGCCACTGTATCGCCGGCCTTTCCGGGAGCATCGCCCATCATCTTGATGGTGTTGCAAAGCCAATGCTGTGTCTATCGTGAGCTCTGGCTAGTTGGAGAGAAGTGAGGTTCTGGTCAGATTCAGACAGCTGGCAATGGGCACGCAGAGCCCAAAATAAATGGTCATAGAAATGTAGCTTTCATTATGACCTCGCCTAAATGGTTTTGGGTCCTGGACCAGCTGTAGGACAGACAACTTGTCTCTGCACCACCAGCTTCAAAGGAACTGGGCACTTGTGTGTGAGTATATATAGCACGCCTTGCTTTTGGGATATAACTATTTTGGTTTACTCGGTACTGCTATAAACGAGCTCACCAATCAAAGCCCACCTGGGGTCCTGACCCTGCTCTTGCAAAACGGCTCTCCTCGCCGTGCTCCTTTGAGCAGGGGTCCAAAATGCTGAGGGTCAGTTTGGGGAACCCCCAGCCCACTTTGAGAGAGGTGGGCACGCTGCCTCTCACTGGTTTGGAAAGCCTGTTTCTTTCAGGAAGAAACAGCAGAAACCATGGTAAGCAAAATGAGTTCAAAATACTTGGTCCATCCAGAGGTCACAACAAATTAGGTTCTCAAAACTCTTTGCCTTACCTGCGCTGTTAAACGTGTAGTCTCTTGTTTGCATGATGGTTCTCCTAGAAAACATGGGTAAGAGGCTTATCACAGAGGCCTGGCTTGGAATGGAAACGCTTTTTCTAAGCGTCCTGGTCTTTGTTGTTTCTCCTTTTCTGTGCCTGCAGTAACATCATGAACTGACGCAGTAAGATCTGGGCTTCAACTCCTGACCTATGGTAGCCTGAAGATCCAGAGTAGCCCACTAGTGATGGTATGGGCACGGTTTTCCAGTGCTGCAATGAAGCATTAAAACATCACTTTGTCAATTTAGAGAGGAGGAAGGGCTGTGTCTTCGTTAATGAAAAAAAAAGACCGGGCTCCTCGCTGTGGCGCTGATTGATGGAGAGTTAAGAAATATTTTGAGGATTGGTGGAGTTGTAACGATGAACAGATCGTTTACACTGAGACTCGAAATCGAGCCTGCCCTGAACTGCTTCAGGCTTCTGAAACGCTAGTCTTCCTGTATTAATTATTCACTTCACTAAAACACTCCAGAGATTGGCTTGGAAACATTAAACAAGCTTAATATTAATGGCTCCCAGATGATAAGTGATGGTGAACATTAGCATGTGTTAAAGACCGAGGAGGGAAAATAACTACTGACTACAATAAACATTTCAAGTATGGTGGGATTAAATTACAAAAAGAATGTAAGTGCGAACCACAAGAAAGGCTTTCCAATAGTGTTGCCTGCTACTCATCTGAAGAGACAGGTAATATTGTTTAGACCTTTGAAATTGCACTTGATGGGTCACAATAAATAGCCTTCAGGCACAGGGATGCGCTGAGGTGGGAAACTGGTTAGCTGGTGGCCGCAATCCTTTGTGATTTATAGGGGATTTTTCAAAATTTGTTGAAGAGTTGCTACGATCAGCTGAGGGTGCTAGATATGGGGTGGAAAGAGATAAGAAAAGTAGTCAATGTTCTTTTTAGTGCATTGAGTAATTCTTGCCATAGGATCATAGAATTTTAAGGTTGGAAGAGACCTCCAAGGTCATCAAGTCCAACCATCAACCTAACACCACCGTGCCTACTAAGCCCTGTCCTGAAGTGCTAAGTCTGCATGTTCTTTGAACATCTCCAGGGATGGTGACTCTATCAGCTTGAGGTCATTTCCTCTTGCCTTATCACAAGTTATTTGGGAGAAGAGACCAACAGCCGCCTCCCTACACCCTCCTTTCAGGCAGTTGTAGAGAGCAATGAGGTCTCTCCTCAGCCTCCTCTTCTCCAGGCTAAACAATCCCCAGTTCCCTCAGCTGCTCCTCATAAGACTTTTTCTCCAGACACCTCACTAGCTTTGTTGCCCTTCTCTGGATGTGCTCCAGCAACTCAACCTTGCCATATGTCTAATAAATAAATTGCAGCTTTTGTGAAAGATACGTGTGGCTTTTTCTAGTAAAAATATATGCATTGACCATTTTGCTTATCCCGAACTTCACATTCTCTTTTCCTCTTCAGAGCTTGGCCAGGAGGACACCCCTCCGTGAGTCCAGCCCACCTTGCCAAGTGCTGCTATGCTGAGACCTTTGGCTCTACCTTGGGTACATGACTTCAAAGGGAGCGCCAGTTCCTGACGGATACAGAAATGAAGGGAACAGTTCTATGAGAGAAGAGGCGTCGTTATCTAACAAGGTGCAATTTTCACAGCATTTTAGATGATTACAGCTCTTAAGTGCTGTCTTCCACGTGTGTGGGTCGGGTGCCTACCATGAGCTCCATGTGCTGCTTTTTTGCCAGTGGGGATATCGCGCTTGGGATGGAGATTGACCTCTCTGATAAACCTGGTGGCAACTGGCCAGCTGGCTTAAATTGTTAGTCTGGGACCGGGGCAGGTTTACAGAGCGATCACACATGTTCCTTTAGGAAACTAGGCTAAAAATGGCTGTAGGCGGTACCTTTCTACACAAAGGGCTACAGAGGAGCTCCCTGACAGCCAAAAGCTGCTCCCAGCTCAGTCATCTCCCCAAGAAGTGTTTCATCTGCCTATGTTTGCGAGACAGCTGTAATGAATGTAACTAAAAACGTTTTGCTGGTGCTTGGAAAGAGAAATTATTAAGTAATGCTGTCTACCACAGACTTGGAAAGCTCTTGTGGGTGTGAATATAATTTTTTTTTTCTTTTCCCCCTGGAGTATCCACTCAGCTTTTGGATGCATAGCACAGCCACATTCATAGCGCATTTTATGACGGGTTTTGCCTCTCCGTGCTTTGCAGCGGGCTGGTGGCCACATCATCATCTTGCTTTTTTTTTTTTTTTTCAGGTCATGTCTAAAGGTTGGGCTGGTTTTCAGCCAGTTTTCAGCCTTACACGCTGGGTGTTGCAGGCACGGTTTGTAGAGGGACAAGAATAGAAATTGTTTCATCGGTATGAGCCTGAGCATCCTGGTGTAACGCCAGTCACTGCAAAGCGGCCAGCGTTATGCAGAGGTGAAATGAGTCATCTGCTGCCAATAAACTAGGAAGGGACGAAGATGCCTCGGGGAGGGGAACCATTATCTGCTGTTACCTAGAGCAACTCCTTTCATAATTGAAAAATATATTAAAAATTATTTTGGGAATTTCTAATTAGTTGAGTCAAGCCACTAATGGGCCCAAGATGTTTCAGAAACTTAAAGCAGTAATTGCCCCAAAAGAGGCCACCGCCGAGAAGTGTCCCTCCTGCCTTTCCCCTCTGCCACCACAGCTACAAGGTCAGGGAGGAGAAAAATGTAGAAATTGAGGTTGAACAACAAAGGCGGTATTTTCTTCTAATTGTTTCTCCAGAGGGAAAAAACTAAACACTGGAGAATTTGACAACACTTGCCTGACTGTTTTGGCTCTGTCTTGATGGAGAAAAGAGTAGCTAACTCCTTCACATTCCCACAGGGAAGGATCAGCAGGGTTTTAGTGCCGTAAGAACCAACGCTGTGGAAAAGCCTACAGGAAAATTGCAGAGCAGGGTGGCTGCTGCAGGGCAGGGTCGGGGCACGGTAAGGAACGGGTGAATCGGCTCAAGACGCGTGGCGAGGCAGAGGGCAGATGAGTCAGTGCCACACGCCGTTCATCGGTCATTGTGCGCAGAAAAACGGGAATGCTAGGGATGCCGGCAAAATGTGTTATGACTTAAAATCAGATGCACTGACCTTAACACAACTCTAACACACTGAAGTGTTTCATCTACGTTTCCTCTAACGTTTTGTTCCCAGTATCTTGTTTCACTTCCCAGTTTAGGCAAATTTCTTTATTTCAGGAAACTATAATGACCCACCTTCCTGCCCTACTTGTGATTATCACAGCTGGAATTTGAAATCCTTTAGCACCAGCACGGTTTATTTTAGGTAAGCTGGGAACGATTCGCTGACACGGCCGGTTTGCCACCGTTCGGTGTAGGTGGGTGACCGGAGGGGTGATGGCAGATGGGGTAGGGACACACAGCTTCAGTTCGTAACGCAGAACCACGAGACATCAGACACAGGTGCTCTTCTGCCTGGTGTGAAGTGGTTCCCTGAGAAGAGACGCAGTGATTTTTCATTTTGCTAGAAAATGGGTGAGTGGAAAAGAGCTCTTTGCTGCCAGTCATGAAAGATGGTTATGAGCACAGCACGGTTAAGCTCTTTCGTGCTTGAGAAAAGGGATGGTTTATCTCTGATTTGTGCTTTGGATGAATCTGGATGGATTTCTGCAAGGATAACAACCAGCACCTCCTTCCCCCTCTTCCACTCCAGCTGAGGGAGTTAAACTGTGATGTGGTTTCACATAAACTTTTCCAAAATGATGTTCATATGCCATTTTACGAAACAGCCTGACTAATTAGTGCAAGCACTTGATCTCCTACAAACAATTGGTTGTTTTTAGACCATGTGTTGTGGCTATGTTTTACTGCAGTCCAAAACAACCGGAGTTTAAGAAAATCTGGAGAGCCTGCTTGGAAAATGTGGCTCAGCCTAACTCTGCAACATTTGAGACAGGAGAGGATGAGGCCACACAGCACGAAGCAGACAAACCACGGGGAAAAATGAAATAAGCAGGCAGCCTCGCGCCCCTGTAGAGAGGCCCCGTGATCCCTCGCTCTTGTGTCTACGCGCTGTCAGCGATGCGAGGACACGGCCACAACGGCAGGAGGAATGCTTTGATATATTAATCCCAAAAGTGATGCAGAGCCAGTTCCTCAGCTGATGTAATGCATTGTTTTCGCCGAAACCATCCTGATTTTGTTTGGCTGACGGATTCAGTGGTTCAGATTATTTTTTTTGGACAGATGTAGAGGCTGTATTCCCAAATTAAATATGTATATTGATCTCTTGCCTGCCTTCCACCCAAGGAAGAAAAGGCAGAGGATATGCAGGTCTTGTCACTGTAATACCCAAGCATCCCGCAGCCTGGAACAGGTTTTATCCCCATAGCACTTGAGGCAGGAAACAAGGACTGTTTTTAGGCTAGGTGGAAGAGATGTATGATGTATTTTCTTCTGAAAATAGCCTCAGACTCTCTTAAAACTTAGCTTTTTTTTTTTTTTTTAACACACAGCAAGACGGGAAGCCAAAGGAGGAGAAGCAGCCAGATTTTGCAGCTCACTGCGGGGCTCGGCAGGCTGGGAACAGCAGATAGGAGCACAGATAGCAAGCAGAAAAATGTAACAGGCCGTCTTCGCGAGCCAGGCGCGGCAATCGGTGGCCATTCGGTGGCCTAGGACAGGGCTGGCTCCCTGCAACTACAGCTGCCGTGGAGCTGGTTTGGCTTTGCTTCACGCTGAAGCACTCCGCGCCGTGGCGTGTCTGCCGCTAATCAGATGGGTCCACAGAGGCTGCCTTGAGCGAATTCCTGTTTTTAGCCTGTTTTAGCTGAAAACAGGCCGTTTTCAGCGAGCTCGGTGACAATTTGCAAATTGCAGGTGAGTCCCCTGCTTGGCAAGGTAACGGAGAGCTCACACGACTGCAGTGTCGTGTCAGAAATTGCTTTTGGATGCAACTTTGGCAAGAAACCTCTGATTTTCAGACTACAATTATATATATGGCTGGTTTAGCTGTATGCTTTTGTCCTAACTTGGCTCGAAGCTTTGCATAGCATCATTCCCACCCGTGTTCTCCAAAGTAGTTTATAGAAAAGAGATGCAGTTGTTCTGCCTTTGGCTGGACAAGCCAACCCCTCCTCATCTCAGGAAAGGTCCTCCTGCTGCTTATCCTAGGAGATTTTTAGCTCTACAGCTATGCAAGTTTGAGTTCTTAACGTGGAAAAGCAGACTTGCAGGCACTGTTTTAGACAAGATCTTGTGGATGGTTGTGCAATGGTGTAAAAATTGGCAGCGGTAGACAGACGCTTACCTGAAGTGCTCTAACATTAAATGTGATTCTTTGGTGTTTGCATTGTGATGGGGGCACACAACCAACCTGTGACCAGTTTATAACCCCAGAACTTCCTCCTCTTCCCTCATTTACAGCAGATGAGATCATGAATTTAGTCCTTGATGTGATATTTGCCATCAGCTTGATTTTACTCCACTTGTTTCTCAAGTCCTTAACCTCTTCCCACTTTTGTGTGACTCTACCCTCCTTTATTGGTGATGCTTCATAACACTGTGTCATCGGCGTATTTCATTAGCGCTGCCCTACTTGCATCAGGGCGCTAATGAAAATGTTAAATGAAATCAACCCCAAGGTTAACCTTCGAAAAACTCCCTCCAAAGGAAGATTCTTCCTCAGCCTTGAAAGGGATCCAATTCTGAGACCTCGAGATCCCCCAAGTGGCATCTTCGGTGACCTGTGAAAAATTTACAGATGAAAAACTATCTCTCGTGACATATCAGGGTGATGAGAGGAGGCCAGTAAGTCATGGAGGGGTTTTGGCAAGATGAAGACAACAAGCAAGGCCTCTACAGAAAAAAAACCCACATCTTTGGTATAGCAAGTAAGTTGCTGTTGGAAGAAAGGGAACAAGATAATAATATGTTGCTGTTGTGGGCTATTTTTTTTTTTCCAGTCCTCCTAAAGCTTGGCCTGGAAGCCCCTGACCTCATGGACTGCATTCTCCTTGGTCAACCCAAGCACCCAGGAAGGCAGTTATCAGTTACAGCTTTGCTGTGACGAGTCGCAGTGTCACTACAAGCCCTAGGCTAGACACGAGGAATCTCAGCAAGGTTCCCAGCACGCCGGAGTGCTGCTGATGCTGACTTGAAGAGATGAAGGGCCAGGAATGAATCTCATCCGGACAAAATCTGCATGGACGCTGCCAGTCTCCTGAGCCCTGTCTTGACACTGCTCAAATGTGGCAACGGCATCGGAAAGCTTTTCCCAGGAGGTCTCATTTGCTGAAGAGGGTCACCTTGGGCTCCTTAGGAGGTGTAATAAAGTACAAGCCCTTCCGTTGCACCAGTGGTTTTTTTCTGCAGTATTTCAGCGCCAGCGCATACTTGTCTGTGATGTAATTTTTTTTTTTTTCCATTAATAAATCCACAGACCTTGCTGTTTTGTTTGCAAAATATTACGCTGTTAACGGAGCTCTGCTCATTACACCTATCTTGACAACATGAAAAATTGACCTTCTGAGTGTAGATTTTCCCAAGGTATTTAAGCGTTCCCCTCTCCTTGGAGTAGTGGACATCTTGTTAAAGCTGTCAGCCTTCATTTCTGGTTTGGCAGATGCCATGATCTCACAGTGGAGCAGAGAGGTCCCCTATTCCAGGGCTTGCCATTAACAGAGACGTAATCATATTTTGTTGCACAGAGTATAAAAACATCCATTTTTATCATGTAAAAGCGGTCTGTTCAGTACACCAGCAGCAGTTTTAACAGCTGATTGCTTGTTCTGATTCTCAAGAGCGCGGTTTTACAAGATGATTTGGTTTAAGAGCGGCACAGAGGGAAAATTGTATCTTTTGGGGTGCATCAAACGGCCTCCTTGTACACAGGATACCGGAGAATGACGTACGTACTATGCTCTTAAATTAGAACCCTTTCATGCTGGCACGGGATCCGTGGTCTTGTTCGAGTATCGTTAATCACAGTTACGACTCTCAGACAAAACGCGCCTCGACTTCATGTTGCTTGTTAAAATAAGAAGTGGACATTTCGGGATTTCATTTTCAGCTGCACTCGTCGCACTTCAGAGCGTAGCCAAAACTAACGTCTTTGAATCATGATTTCACATTTATTTAGGCAAATTCTATATGTGTAATATTTTTATAGCAAGATGGCTTATTTTGGCTATATTAAAAGAAAAAAAATAATTACTGTAAGTGTCTGGAATGCAAGAGAAAAAAGAAGGATTTCTTGTACTGCAGCGCACGTTCAATGTGTGATTTGAAATCTGACCGCAGTCACCCAATAGCTGCTTCTCTTCCAATTTCTCAGCTTTATTTTTTTCAATTTCTTTCTTTCTTTCTTTTTTACAAAGCAGTAGGTTTTTGGACGTAAACCTGTCTAGCAGCAGCCTCAGCTTGGCTGTAAGGCCAAGCCTCTGTAAGGATTCAGCCAGAAAAGCAAACGGCACGAATGCAAATCCGACTGCAGCACCGAGCTGGAAATTCCTTGCACGGATACAGTGATGCAGCTGCACAGGTGGCTGAAATCCCTGGGTAACACGGACCTAAAAATAAGGCACTGCCCCGCGTCTTTAGCCAGAATTCCTCAAAGGGCAGGGGCAAATGCAAGGATAAGGGCTCAGGGAACGAGTTATGCAGAGCCTGAAAGGGTGATAGCGCTAAGCCCGGAATTGGGGAGGCAAGGTTGGAGCTGGGGGTGGCTGAAGAAGGGAAGGCTGTGGGATATCTAGGAAAGCCAAACACAGCAAGGTTGTGCCTCCATAGCAGGGTAGGAGCTCACTTCTAAGCGCCCTGAGCTGCATTGCAGAGCAGGTGCTTTATTTTTTCCCACTTGTGTGGGGTCAGAGTAAGCTGGACACCAAATCTCAGGATGTGACACTCTTGTTTTTAACGCCTGAGGAAGGCAAGCAACTCATCTATCTGCTTCTGCTGACAATCATTTGTTTCTTGTAAAGATAAATAGTCCCAGAAGTAAGCAGCAGTGTCAGTGCAATACCACTACCCAGTCATCGGAAGAGCCGCGGTTCCCAAAACAACTGGAAGGTGAGCAGTGAGCACAGCCCAAACGCTGCCTGAAAAAAAAAGAGATTGTGTCTGGGTGCTCCGAAAAGGTCGTAGACATTGAAAGAGAGCTGGAGCGACGGCAGCGTGAAGGAGAGGGAGGGCTTTGAGTTCCCTCTTTAAAGTGATGCTAAACAGGGGAAAACCATCAAAAATTGAGAGATTCCTGTTGAGGCTGCAGATCCCAGGGCTGAGAGGAGGGGACCTGCCTGGCAGTGTGACTGATGAGAAGGGATTCCTTACGAGCTCTCGATTACTTATCTACTCTGAAATCAACTGTCGCAGCTCAAGGGTCTGCGCAGCCTCTTGCCACGTTCCGACTAGAGCATTTCCACACGCCATGCCGGGCCCCGCGCTGCAGAGGAGCAATCGGACGGAGATAGCTGCTTCAGCACAGGCATCAGCTATAAATAGGCACCTTGGGGTCAGACGTATAAAAAGCAACACGTGAGAATTAAATCGTTTCTGAAGAACAAGTACCAGCCTGAGACTGATGGAGGGCATCTATACTCTATTGGGGAAAAGGATTCTGCTAAAACCAGGGGGGTTTTTTTGTTTGTTTTTTTTTTCCCCTAAAGCAGACACTGATTGCTCTGTTCTCTGATACATGCCCTCATGGGAAGCAATTATATATTTAACTGCTTGACATAATTTTCAATTTGAGGATGACCCAAATCTTGGTTGTTGTACGTGAAAACTGCCAGATAAACATTGGGCCAACCAGCGTGGACAGGTGTTGCGTTTTACCTTTATCAACTTTGAATTGATGGTAAAATTAAGTTTTAAAAATTAAAAGCAGCTTGGTGGTCTTTGTCAGGAAGGGGGGTGGGTGGGTTTTGGAGCCCTTTTTCTGTCATGCGTCTGCACAACGCGCTTGGTGTCCGGAGCTTGAGAGACTTTTTATTTAAGGAATTATGAGGTATGAGGGCTGTGACAGGAATCCTGGAGAATACATGCTCCTTGTCAAGGTGAATTAATTAAGCACTGATGTATTTGACAGCAGGATTAATCACAACCACTTATACTCAACATGGAAATCAATGGTGGAGGGGGTCCCATGGGGCTCCAAGGCCGGGTGAGGGTTTAGGCATGAGATGGGTTTCTCACCCTCTCCCCCCACATTTGTGGGGGAGAAACCCCCCGGTTTCACAGCTGGTGAGGTTTTGACACCCATTTTCCCCCATTCCAGGGAAATTTTCTTCGGCTTTGCGGACAACAGGCCTAAGGAGGAGAGTGACCGCGGGGCTGGGAAAGCCGGGGAGCCCGGGGGGGGGGTGTGCGG
>WHYT01012716.1:0-33787 GCA_009806455.1 Tetrax tetrax | reverse complement strand
GCCCCGGGGGGGGGGGGGGGGGGTCCGGTTCGGCGGGCCCCCTCCGCTGACGGCTCCTCTCGGTTCCCCGCAGGCGGAGGTACCGGTACCGGAGGACGCCGATCCCGCCGTCCCCGCCGAGGAGCAGCTGGGCCTGGCCTGGCGGCGGCTGCGACGGACCGAGGCCCGGCTCGGCGACCTGGAGCGGCGGCGGGTCCAGGAGATGAGAGACGTAAGGGCCGGGAGAAGGGGCCAGAGTCACCCCTTCGGTTTTTAACCCCTCCGGGCCCGGACTTCCCCTCGTTTCCCCTTCATTTTGCACCAGCGGTTCACAGCCGAAAGCCGCTTTCCTCTTGCCCCCGAAAACTCCCGGGTGCGCGGCACCGGAAAGCACCCGGCGAGCCCAGTGTCTCCCACAGAGCCAGGATCGAGAGGCCCCCCATCCCTTCCCGCCTTCCACACCTTTCACTCACATTTTTTAACACCCCCAGATGTTACAAATGCACAAAGAAGCAGCGGCCCACAAACGTCAGAGGTTATCCTGGGAATATCAGGGGATTGGGAGCAGCTTGTGCCAACAGCCCTTGGCGAGACGTTGGCAAACGCGCTCAGGTATAGCGGTGTTTTCTTTATTTCTAGGTGGAAAGCTATGTGGGTCACATCCGTAACCTGATGGAGGAACGGGACGCTCTCACCGCTGAATATGAAAAAGAAAACGAACAGCTCAGGCTGGAGCTGACGCGGCTGCAGCTGCAGCAGGGTAATCCTTTCCCTCTGAAACACGGTCTGAGGAGACGCGTCGACAGGTAGTGGTGTACAGGTCTTTCAGCAGTGCTGCGTTAAAGCTTCTTTGAGAGCTGAGCGGTGTTTCTTGGTTCTGCTAGACCAGAGTGCATGGTATGTTGTTGGGGAGGGTGGCAGAAGCGTTAATGAAATGCTAGAACTGATTTGTAATTGACTTGAGGTTCTTGTCTGCTTTTACTGCCTTTGTTCAGCGAATCCGGCAGTGTCTCGCTTTGTGTGGCTCTGTTGTTGCACCAAGCATCTTCCAGAGGCTGTTTGAAGAACAGAATGGATGGTGCTGTCTGTTTTCCAGCTCTAAATTATTTGACAGCGACTCCTCGGGTAACTGTCGAGCTGTGTTCCCACTCAAGTCAGTGAATTTGCCATTGTTTTTGGTTTAGACAGGGTCCAGGTTTTTTTAAAAAAACTCCGAAGGACAGTGGTGATTCAAAACTGGTCTTGTGTGCTGATTTAGTATAGTCATTTTGTTTAAAATCAATTATTGCACTTGTATTTCACTTCAAATGATTTGCATTCTTTCCAAACCCTAGGGTCACTTCCAGTAAGGGCCAATATATTTTTGCGGAGTTTACTTCTTCATTTTCTTCAGTCTTCCTAGTCTTCTGTTGTGTTGTGAGTAGTGGTGAGTAGCGGTGTGTATTAAGCTGGGCCTAAGGTAAAATTGAGGGTGATAGCACAGCTTGAATAGTTTCTTTGTTATGCATGCTTTTTTGGGCCAGCAAATACAGTTTTGGGAAATTGATTGCAGTTTTGGGTCTCTGTTCAGTTTTGGCCAGCCCGTGGGTTTCAGGGAGCGCATCTGGTGGAGAGACTTTTCAAAGTCGTGTGGAAATGTGGTTCCTCTGGGCACAAAAAGCCATTGTTTAGTGGTGAAAATGCTGCTGCGCAGGGGTTTCAGGGACTAACGAGCCCTGGGGAGCATCGCTGTGACAGAAAACTTTGTCACAGGTTCTTCTCTCACCTTCCCCACAAGGTGGCAGGCGAATGACACAGATGTCCCAAAATGTGGCTTTGCGTTTTTTTTTCCCTCGTAGTGGCTCTGCTCCTTTGGACTTTTTCCTTCTTTTTTTTTTTATTTTTTTTTTAATTTTTTTTTAAAGGATTCTTGTAGCTGTTGAGCAATGATTAACAGTCAAATGGAAACAGAGATCCATGTTCGTTACCCTGGTGGGCTGCTAATTGTGCGCAAGCCATCCCTGAGGGGTTTTTCTGGTTCTGCAGTGCTTTGGTGCCATATGGTGTTGCTGTCCAGCTTTCTGCAGGAGTTTGCTTTGGGATATGACTGCCAGACTTTGCTTTTTAAGACTTTTTATTACCTTGCTGGTGGCATTTAGCTGCGGTCCTGCGGTACGTGTTGATAATTGAGTGATCTGCGCAGTGGATGAAGCCCTGCTGTTCTCTGCAGTGAGGGATGCCAGCCCTGGTGTGTTTTGGGATGCTTCTAGATTGTTTTCTTGAGGGACTGGCCTTTTGCTTTGCAGATCAGCTTCTTCACAGAAAACACCACTGGCCATCTCTGGCACAGAGCGGACGGATGCGCTCGTGCTTTAGCTGCTGCGCTTTCTCTTCTGTCGGGCTGGGTCTCTGATGTGACTCTGCTGCAGGGTTTGATGCTGCGTTGCTGTGTCTGTTCCCTGGGCCTCTACTTTTCATCAGAATTTGTGCAAACCAACCTAGAGATGCCTCCTGAGCCCTGTAGGATGTAGAGCAGGCTGAAGGTCTTGAACTAGAAGTTGGTTATCCTCTGGATCTTACTCCTTCTCTTATTTTTGCGGGGCAGCTGGTTGTCTTTAGTAGGGACGAGATGGTACTGATCAGGCTGGAAACAGAGAATCATAGAGTCACAGAATGGTTTGGGTGGGAAGGGACCTTTAAAGCCCACCCAGTCCAACCCCCCTGCAAGGAGCAGGGACATCTCCAACCAGATCAGGTTGCTCAGAGCCCCGGCCAACCTGGCCTCCAATGTTTCCAGGGATGGGGCATCCACCGCCTCTCTGGGCAACCTGTTCCAACCCTCATTGTAAAAAAATTTTTCCTAATATCTAATCTGAATCTCCCTCCCTCTATTTTAAAACCATTACCCCTCGTCCTATCACAACAGGCCCTACTGAAGAGTTTCTCCCCGTCCTTCCTGGAGCCCTCTTGAGGTACTGGAAGGTTGCTCTAAGGTTGTCCTGGAGCCTCCTCTTCTCCAGGCTGAACAGCCCCAACTCTCTCAGCCTGGCCTCACAGCAGAGCTGCTCCAGCCCTCTCAGCATCTTTGTGGCCTCCTCTGGACCCTCTCCAACTGGTCCATGTCCTTCTGATGTTGGGGGCTCCAGAACTGGACACAGTACTGCAGGTGAGGTCTCATCAGGGCAGAGCAGAGGGGGAGAATCCCCTCCCTCGACCTGCTGGCCACGCTCCTCTTGATGCAGCCCAGGACGCCGTTGGCCTTCTGGGCCACAAGAGCACATTGCCGGCTCATGTTGAGCCTCTCGTCCACCATCACTCCCAAGTCTTTCTCCTCAGGGCTGCTCTCGATCCATTCTCCGCCCAGTCTGTATTTGTGCCTGGGATTGCCACGACCCAGGTGCAGCACCTTGCACTTGGCCTGGTTGAACTTCATGAGGTTGGCACGGGCCCACCTCTCCAGCCTGTCCAGGTCCCTCTGGATGGCATCCCTCCCTTCCAGCGTGTCGACGGCACCACACAGCTTGGTGTCATCGGTGAACTTGCTGAGGGTGCGCTCTATCCCACTGTCCATGTCGCCGACAAAGATGTTGAACAGGGCCGGGCCCAACACGGACCCCTGAGGGACGCCACTGGTGACCGGTCTCCACTTGGACATTGAGCCGTTGACCACCACTCTCTGAGTGCAGCCATCCAGCCAACTCCTTATCCACTGAGTGGTCCATCCATCAAACCCATGTCTCTCCAGTTTAGAGAGAAGGATGTCGTGCGGGACAGTGTCAAATGCCTTGCACAAGTCCAGGCAGATGATATCTGTTGCTCATCCCTTGTCCACCGATGCTGTCACCCTGTCATAGAAGGCCACCTTCTCCAGCAGAGCTGGAGAAGGGTCTTGTGGAAAGGCAGACCTCAGTCTGCTGGGATTGTTCAACAAAAATGTGGGTAAGGCAAAACCAGAGGCTTTTGGGAGGCTTGGAATGACCACGTGATCGGATGGGACAGGGTGACTGGGGACAGAGGCCTGTGGGACAAAGGAGGGCCCTGACCTGCGAACGGTGAGGTGCGAGTGGCCGGGAACTACCGTGATGTTGCTGGCAGTGACAGTTGGGAGACCCAGTGTTGGGGAGCAGCGAGATCGGGAAGGGAAGAGGCAAAGACTGGGGTAAATGCAGGGGAAGGCTTGGGTGGGCTCTTGCACTGAGCGCACTCCCTCTTCCAAAAGCAGCCAAACGGAGCAGAAGCTCTGATCCAAGGATCGCTGGGAGCAATCTGGTCTGCTAAAAGCTATTTCTGAGAATAACGAGTCAGTTTCTACTGACACGTTTGCTCCTTGTCTGGAACAGGCTCGAAGGGTTACCGCGGAGAGCAACCGCTGCTGGTTTTCTGTTGAGCCATTGATCTGAGCTTTACCTCGTTTGGTTCCTCTGCCCAGAGCGAAATGTTTCCTTCCCTCGAGGCAGTTCGTAATCCATTCCTGATGGATCTTGTCGAATGTGCCTCAGTGTTTTTGGAGGGCAGCTCGATAACTCATGTGCTGCATTACCGAAAGCCTTTCTGAAAAACAAACGTAATGGCAGTAAAACACGACGCTGTTGGGGGCTTGCTTTGATTTGTTTAAAAAGTGAAACAAAAAAGAATAAAGCGTCGCGGCCTGAGCTTGTGAACCGCTTCTTTCTGAGACACCTCCTGGGGTAAGACGCCTTTGCAAATAGAAAACTGGCTTCCAAAGAAGCGAGCGCCGAGGTGGTGCAGGAGGTACGCGCTGCTGGGAACACACTGGTGCCGTGGTGTCACCTTGCTTGTGCAAGGTGTTTGCTCTTCTCACCTAGGACGTGCTGGATGTGGGAGGGAAAGCGTTTGAGAGACTCATAAGAAATCAGTGGTGATCTGGGCAGACTCCTCTCATCCTCCCAAACCCTTTTCTCCTTCAGCCTGTGGAAAACGCCTGGGTCCTGTTACCCCAAACTATCCTGGTTAGTATTGTGTTGCAGGTTGGGTGTAGGGAAAATAAAAAAAAAACTTGCAAGCGTTATAATAATCAATAACAATCAGCATACGAGATCAGAGCGTTGGTCCTAAAGGGAGACGGCTGTCCTATTTTTGGTCATAAAGCAGAGCAGCTTTCAGCTTATTTTAGATGGAATTTGGCAAAACTGGGAGGAAACTGCAAGGCAAGGGAGATTTTTCAGTTGCATATGAGCTGTGGGCTTTTCATAATGCACGTGGAGCAAGTGGCCAGCTATTTTTAAACTGCAAAATACAATATTTTGCTGTGCTTCACGCAGGAAAGCTGCAAGTGAGCCATTTCTGACCTCTTCATTGACCAAGCTGTAATTTGTAACCACAGGGGAAGGGGAACGGGAAACCGCAGGGTGTTTTCCATCCACGGGGCCGGACAGAGCTCGTTGCAAAACGCAGAGTGGAAACATGCGATTGATTTGAGCCTTAGGATGCGATTGCACCACGTCGCCTGTTAAATCCAGTGTAGGGAAGTGAGGAACAGACTTGTCCAGAGCTGCGTGTGTATCCTGTGTAAGAGAATGAGGAATATGTGCTCTGCTTAACTTCAGATGTCTGACTCTAGCTCCCTGAGCTGTGAAAGAGTGTGAATATCCCTCCTTCCTCCATGCAAAACCCACAACTCTCCCCAGTTCCCGTCCTACAGTGCTCGGAAACCTTTATAATCTGGTTTGGGCTAGAAATTTGGAGCAGGGTTTGTTGGTTGTCTTTTTTTTTTAAGATGAATTACACAGGGAGGTTTTGAAAAACCCTTCCTTAGCTTAACCAGTTACTGGATCCAGCGCAGGCGTTGCTGCCCTGACCACGTGGGAGAGCAAAGGTTCCTCATATTCTCCTGGCAGATAAATTTTCAACCATGCAGATGAAGGTTAACTGGTTTTTGCACAAACCCAACAGTGCCTAGCCATAAACCGACTTCCCTTGTCATTGTTGTCATCTCTTTGCCTTGGAGGCCAGTACAAAGTCTTCCTAGCTATAATTTGGGGATAAATGGTGAAGAATTGCCAGTTTAATTCTAAAAGGATTTCTTTGGTCCTTTAATCCTACCGGAGACCTCGAAACAACAGGTCTGTGTTAGCAGAAGCAGTCTTGAGCCTGGGTTTAAAGCTGGTTTTGGAGGAATGGGTCAGGAACGCTGTTCGGACAGTGATTTCTAAGATCCTTTTTTAAGAAGTACTCCGAGTCCCTTTGTGCCCACGGGGTGCTGTTTCCCTGACTCCGCTCCCAGCCCTCGGTTCCTCACCGTGCTTTCCTCTGATATCCCATGGGATCCAGCACCCCGATCTCCACCGTGGGCTGGGCACAATGCCCCAGGTGCTGCTGTGCGGGGGGGAAAAATAAGATCATAAAATCATAGAACAGTTTGGGTTAGAAGGGATCTTTACAGGTTGTCTCGTCCAACCCTGGTACTCAGATCCACCTCCTTCCCAGACATTCCTTAGGAAAACACTGCTGTTCTGCTTATGACTGACAGAGTATTTGGTGTCTTTTCTTACAAAGAAAATGTTTAGGCGATCGCCTGTCCATCTGGTTTCTCAGTGCCTTTTCATACGTTGTTTTAATTTGCACCAAACTGCGTTAAGGGGTGCAAGGGCTGGGGATAACCAGGTTGGTGAAGCTTAGCCGCTGCGTGGAGGAGAACGGTTGTAAGAACTCTTCCACTTAAAGCAAGGCAGGAAAACTCAGGCTAGATGTCGCAGCTCCTATCACTTGCTTGGCAGGCAGGGCAGTGGATGTGAGCAGAAACGTTCGGACAGATCAGAAACTTTGGGATAATGGGAATGGGGCTGGGATAAGAACAGGGGATAGGAGGCGGAAAGGGAGGTGAGAAGCAGAAGAGACTAAACATTTTATGGGCTGTTGGTGAGCTCCAGGGCTGGCGTGCTGGGCAGTGTGGAGAGGAGCTTGGGTGCAGATCTGGAAGGAATTGGGATTCATTTGTTCCTCTGTTCACAGAAAGTCTTGTCTTGCAGAAGCCCAGCTGAAGGAGGTTGAGGAGATGCTGGAACAGGAAGGCTTGTCCGAAATAGCTCACAGCAATGCCAGCGAACAGATTGCTTATTTACTGGTGGAAAGAACAACGCTGCTGGAGAAACTGGAGCTCGCAGATCAGAAGTTGAACTCGCACAGCTGCGTAGATGGGCTGTGTGCGGCACAGCTTCAGGTACCTCCTGCTTTAGCTGCTCAGGCTGGCTGAAAGCATGCTGGGGAAAAGGATGTCTTTGAGATATTTTTTAAAGTAAAAGTGTTTCTCCTATCTGTGTGAATGCTGTGGATTCTTAATGCTGAAGTTGATTTCTGTGTTAGTTTTTACAGTTCTATATTTACACTTTATTTGCTCCCACATCTTGGATCGTGACAGTGAGTAGGATTACTTTTAACAGAGAGAATGTTGAAGAGTTTGTGATATCGTTGAAGGTCTGAGGATCTTCACTGGGTAATATTGACTTTCTGCTAATCTAGATTTCCTGATGATCCTGCTGATCTCATTTCAGATGAGTGAGTTCCCTTGAAAAGCATTAATTTAAGAAAAAAACTTTTCCTTATACTTAAGGTGAGCTTAAAACTCTTGTCTTCTAGCTGCTGAGCTAGAGGATGGAAATTAAACAAACTTCTGCTTACAAACTGAGTTCAGTAGATGAATTTCACAGCACGAATTTCACAGCCAAGCTGCCCCTCTGGAGGGAGAGGGGTTGCTCCTGCCTGGGGACCCCGTGGGTGAGCTTACGGGAGAAGGCTGCAGGTTGCAAGGGGAACATGAGAGGGCCAGGAGCTGCAGGCTGTGGGAAGAGAAGAGCAACCAGCTGGGATTCCCAGGAAAGCCCTCCTGTGGGCAGAGGGGACCAGCAGGGTTTGGTGACCTCCAGGCTGGAGTTGGCTGAGGCAGAAGTAGGTGGAAGGCTTGCAGCCAAACCATTTCGTTGCTCTGTCATCTTCTGTTGCTACCTTGAAACTTTCTACAGTTTTAAGTTTCTGTTTTTTTTTTTCATTCTGGTAAAACTGGTTTGGAGTCAAAAAGCTTCTTGGCCTTTTTTTTGGGCGAGGTTGCTGAAGGAGGGAGTCTCAGCAGACCTGCGAAGCTCAGCTTGGTTTGGGCGGTGCTGCGCCATCTGACCAGAAGCCAAATGCAAAACCTCAGAAGACAGTGTCAGAGGAGGGCAGATATGTCGTGACAGTTCATCACAACTGCTCCGCTTGCCTCCAGCGGCGTGCGGTGTCCGAACCAGAGGTGCTGTCCTTATGTCTGGTGGTCCTTGGTTCGTTTTGATCTTCCGCGAATTTGATTGCTCGTTAAACCCGTGCAGTTTTCTTAATATCCTCAACATCTTGTAGCGAGGACTGTCACAGTTCAGTTGCTGTCACGTGAAGTTCCTTCGTTTGACTCTACTGTCTTCTGGCTGCGTTTGATGGTTTCCAGCTCTTATATTAAGAGGCAGAGAACAATTGCCTCTTTATCTGCCTTTTCCGTGCCACTTGGGATCTCACTGACCGTGAGAGTGTCCCTTTCTGGCCGGAGAGCCCTACTCTGCCTGTTGCAGGGTTGGGTGCCGTTCAGGATTCGTCTGTCGTACGATAGCACCGTCAGGTGTAAATATCCACCTTGGAATCAAGGAATCTGTTTGCAGTGAGGCAGAGGAACTTCCCCGATGCGCTGGCTCCCGCTCTCGCATAGAAAATGCCTCTCTGCAAATCCTGAATAATCTGCCTGCAAATGTCAGGTACAAATGCTTGCTGCAAGCACACGTTTTTTTTTTTTTTTCCTGTGAAGCATCGTGACAGAAACCCAGCTGTAGGTAAAAAGAGGAAGCTGAGCTGTAACCTTGCGAGGAAATGCCCGTTAACCGTATCTGCTACTGAGCATTTCCGAGGTGCGTTTGGCTTTGCTCCTCCTTCACTTCCCCAAGTAAGGGAGGGGGGGCCAGGGCAAATGAAGGATGCAGATGCCTGCAAGTCTGGTGTTGGATCCAAATCTTCCTGCAGGAAGCTTGTCCTTCTGAGGATGCGGCTGGTGGGAAGCTCTGCCTAACAGGCTGTGATTAAAGCACTTGCTCAGGAAGAAGGTGCGGGTTTCTCCCGTGGATCACTTCAGATGAATTCAATTTGTATTTTTCTCTCTCTGAGGGAATGACTGCACACCCTGCCTTGGAGATGAGCTGCCAAGCAGTGGGTAAGGCAGGTTGCTGGAGCCAGGAGGGCAAGGAGCATGACTGCAAAGAGGAGTTAGGGCTCCTGCCTTCTCCTTCTGCTCTTCTTCCTTTTTATTTCTTCATGCACCTGCTGGCTGAATGCCCTCTCCAGCTGGCTGCAGACTTCATGGAAAAGAACTCCGGTAGTAAGATATTCAGGCTTCCATTGTGCCGTACGGTGTTTGCACCGGCACCTTCTCCTAGCAGTCCCCTCTCAGGACCGTTCTTTCTAATGATCCTGTGACAAGCTGTCCAGTTTCTGTGACAAGACTGATCTTGACTGCTGGGTGAAATGGAGAGAGTGTTGTTGCAGCTGGGCTGAGCCAAGGCGAAGTCTTGTACAGGGAGATAGGATAGGCTGCCTGTGTGTGAAGAACAGCGTGGAATTTACTTGGATCCCTCCTGGTACGTGGTGCCAGAGCCCTCTAGTAGATGGACAAGGCTGTAAATTCCTAATTTTTTCCTACTTTTCGTGCAGTTGTCCAGAGGAATGAGGCTTATTAAAGGAAAACGTATTCTTGCATGATCAAGACACGTTGTAAGCTTAATGCTCCTTGCTGCTAATCAAACACAACTTCTCTGCAGTTCTTATACTGGGAACCCTTTTCTTCTGTGTTTTTAAAACCAGGTGAAATACATTGGAGATGTGTTTTCCGGGAAAAGAGTTTCTCTAAAGCAGACTGTTTTTTTTTTTTTTTTCTCCCCGGATGATGTCATCCTTGTGAACTAGAAACTGTTGATTAAGCCCTCCATTGTTTTGGGTAGCATCACACTTGTTTTACAGAATCATTAGAGTCACAGGAGTGTTACAGGTTAATAGGTTAATTGCTCTTGTTACTCTGTTTACTGGAACGTGTAGCCTTTCTTATTCTCCAATGACCTGTTAAGTTCTTGTTTCACTCTTAGACGGAAGGTCCAGATATGTTCCTGTCTGTTACAGAAATGAATGCAGCTTTTAGCTAGACTGCTCAAGCATAAGTGATTTTCTGGATGTGTCCTCGCTAACGCAGAAGGCCGGGGTATGACCGTGCGTCTTTGTGTGGTGGTCTCTAACACACACAAGGGGAAATGCTGTCGGAGCGCTGGTGGAAGGCATAGCGTGTACAAGCGCGCTCATCTCTCTAGAGCCAAGGTGCAAAATATTCATGACAACTGAGCGTTAGCAAATCCTTCTTGCTGGTCTGTGTGTGCAGGCTGCAGGGGAGCAGGGATCTGTTAACTCGATGAGCGGCTCAAAGGAGGGGGATGTGGGGGAGTAACCCAGCGTTACTCCGCTAAAGTGAGTCAAGCATACCGAGCTCCAGTACATTTCTTTGGGCAAAGCTGAGGGAGATGTCAAGGGGATCACAGATTTTTAGTGAGCTGGAAGAGCTGGCTGAGACAGCTGAGGGATTTTCACGAGGATTTGGGGTAACTCTGGTTGAAATGTTCTCTTCAAATTTAAGGTATGATTACAAAACCCCTTCTAATCAAGATATGTTGAAACTGAAAATCCTACACGCTGGTGTCCAGGGATACATGGCAGCGTGCATTCTGGTGGTGTTGATTTATTAAAATCTGTTTCTGTGCAAGGATGAGTTTGATCACGTTCATCCGCCATTAGGAGATGAACTCCACCAACAGCACGAATCCACGCGGCTTACTGGAGAGACAGTGCAGGAGGCAATACATTTACACATTTTCTTGCTGGTGACACAGCACGTAGTCGAAATTTCAAGCAGTGTCTCAGTTCTCGAGCACGCTGTGAGGTTTTTTAATTGTTTTTAGCTGATGGGATGCGAGTGAGCGACTTCAGGCTGCGCGGTTACATCAGCCTGCTGCTACGCATGAGTTAATCGCTTCTGCTGAGAGCCAGCGGTAACATCTCACCAGCTTTGGGTCAGGGCTGGCTTGGAAGCACTTTAATGATATGTCAAAGAAATGTCGTTGGAGACGAGCGGACCCAAGTCAAGGGGATGAGATACTCTTTCAGTGGCAGCTGAAATGCCTTCTCTGCAGAATCACAGATCGGTGGGAGCAGTGTCCTCCTGCACCCCAGGATCAAGTGCAGACGGGAAGAGGAGGTTAGCAGTGCTGGGCTCGCTTGGGGCTAGCTCTCACAACAGCCGTGGGACCACAAATGTGCAGAATTGACTTATCCTTGGAGTGAGCTCTCAGGGGGTGTGAGGGAGCCCTCTGCTTGAAAAACCTCACGTATATGATGTGTCTGAAAAGGCATCATAATTAATGGCATTGTCTCAGGGAGAGGAAAACAGTGTCTTGTGTAAGGAAACAGCCACAGCATGCTGTTTGGCACCTTTTTGGCATGTGTGAAGAGGTGTATCCCTTGTGTGTGTGTGTCTCCTGCCTCTGCAGTGGCTTCCCCGAGATCACTTGCTTTCTGTTTGTGTTGCCACCCTTGTTCTGGTGGGTCAGGAGTAGCACGGAGTGGGGACCTGCTTTGGTCACATCACCGGGAGGGTTATCTCTTTCCCTTGGAGCATTAGCCCTTGTGTTTCAGTTCTACAGGGAAGAGCTGGAGGGGGAACAATCAGCACATGCAAGAGTTGAACAAGCTCTAGATGAGGCCACACAGAGGCTGCTGATGGCCCAGGAAGAGATCCAGAGGTTGACAGACGAGCTGGATGCACAGAGAAAGGAGCAGAGCAAAATAGGTGAGCGCATCACTTGTGGCCTCTCCTAATTACTGGCCTGCACTTAGCCCAGCCCTGGTTAGTGTCAGCCTTGGGCATCTCACCCGGGGGAGCTGCGAGCAGCCTGCCCCATGTCCTCTCTGCTTGTCGTGTGGAAAAATCAGTGTCAGATGTTAGCCTGGTACCTAGGAGATCGAGCATGCAGTCGTTAACAGTCACAAATCAATTAATTCTGAGCGGGGAGAGCTGAGATGTGCCGTGGGGTTATCTGATCCACGATTACAGCGGCAGTGTCTTGACTGACTTCCTCTCCCTGCCTCGTAAACAGGGAGAAATTCGTGCCCTAGGAGGGGATGGAGAGGAAATGACAACTTGGGCCAGAAACAGAATAGCTGCAGTAGCTGTACACGGTGTTAGCACAGCTGGACCACTCACCTCCCGGTTCTTCAGATGCCGCTTCGTTAGGAGTTGTTAGTAATTGCTCGTATCAGCAGTCGTTAAGTGACTGGTTAGAGTCTTATCACTGCTAATATTTGCTTAACCTCCTTATTGAAATAACTGTTGTTGACCAGCACATAAGTATTACACGTAAGTTTAAAAAAAAAAATACCAACTGTAAAAATAAACAGTTTTCTGGAGGGAACTCAAACTGCTCGATAAAGCTCCTGTTGGAGTGGTCCTTAGAGCCAGGTGCTTCACCGCTGCCTTCTACAGGAGATTTCCTGAGCAAAACACTGTTTTCTGGATCCTTTTTCTCTGGGTGACTTATGTTGTCCCAAAATCTGTGATGCACAATTTCGGTGGAAAACAACAAAATACGATGAGAGAACGCGTTCCTGCCTCGCGTGCCTTTGCAGAGACTGACTCGCCCGAGACGCCCGGTATTGCCTGGGTGGGGTTTTGCGTGCGAACCGCCGGTCCTGCTGCTGACCTCGCAGCTCACGCGCGACGCTCAGACCTAGCTAAACCCCCCAGGCAGCCCCCAGACCCCTCGGTTATAGCCCTCTAATCAAAGGCAGGCTAACGAGCGCGCTGTGGGCTTCGCCTATTGATTGATAACGCGTGCGTCCCTGGGGATGGAGCGAGCGTGGCGTTGCAGCCTCCGAACAGTACTGCTTCTCCAGATCACAGACGGGCTGCAGCGTGCGACTGCTCTCAGTGGACCGTAGCCTGCGTGGGGAAATCTCTGGTTTGTAAATCTTCTTAAGTATCAAATGAACCTAAGGCTTTCCAAACTGTGAGTAAGGGTTGAATGCTTGTTGTGTCTGTGCCGTTTATTCTGCTGCGAGTATTAGTGTGCAAAATGAGCGTGATGGACATCGCAGTGGCTTCCCCAGCGATGTGTATCTGCATGCCTTCTCCTCCTGATGAGCTTCAGAGCCAACTGCTCTGTAAATCAATTGATTTTCTAATGCAAAGCTAAAATGAAATCTCTGATCTTTAGGAAAACTGCAGTTGAACAGTCTGGTTTGGTTCAGTGATACCCTGCAGCTGCTTGCTTGCACTGAAGAGAAAATACAAGACTGCTCCTGGCCAATTTGTAGCCCAGTTATTGGGTCTTTGGTGATTAGAGATTTTAAATTGCTTGCCTAGCTGTCTGCTGCTTTTTTTTTTTTTTATTTCTTTAGTTTTCCTTCAACTTTGTATTTGACAAAGTGCATTGAAAATGTTGCAGAGTTTAGTGTTTGGAAACAATATAAATGGACTGCCACAGCAAAACTGTCCCTTTCTTGTCCTTGCAGAATCAGCCTCACAGTCAGCCCTGCAAGCACCTGAGAGCGGGGAAGAAGGGGTGAACGAATGTGGAGAGAGCAGTAAGTCACGCTATTTACCAGCAGAGGAGATCCAGAATTTTACCAAGACTTTCTGTAGCTTTAGACAGGCTTTTCAGAAAAATGAGCACTTTGGGAGAAGGTGTTTTGTGCCTTTTATTTTAAATTACAGAACTGAAAATCCAATATCAAGATCCTTATTTGAAACAGGGGCTTGGGGTTGTGGTTTGTTGTTTTGGTTTTTTTTCCATATTGGGACCAAGAAAGAAGGTATGGTTTTATTTTTGCCTGAACAAAAGTCAAATTTAAGGTGAAATTTCCTGTGTCTGGCATTAAGCTGAAAAGGGAAAAATCTTTGCTCACCTTTTCTGTCAGGAAAACTGTCTTCTCACTGGTTCTACTTAGGATTAGGATACCAGTGTATACTTGGACGCGTTTCTGTCGGCGTGCTCCTAATGCAGACATCTTTTCCTATTTCTTGCACTTGAAATACTAGATAATCTGTGTTAATTGGTGTGATGGTTGCATATGTTTACTGGTTCAGACTTGAAGGGTTGCTATACAGCTGTAATTTTTACTGTACTGGCCGTTCCATAAATAATAAAAATAAATAAAAATAAATAATAAAAAGTGCCGGCACAACACTGATACACTAACTGTGATTGTGTTTCTGCTTGCAGCAAATTACAAATGTTATGATGAAAATAAGAAATACAGCTGTTTAGGTTTTGCAAAACTTACCCAGCTGTTTGCGAAACCTGTACCTAAATATCTGAGGTGAGGCGTTTTCCGTGCTCTAGAGGTAGACTGAATCCCTGGAATAACTATGAGAGACCGCTGTGCTCCTGTAATAAACAACACAGCGCTGCTGTTGAACCTGGATCTCCAGAAACATACGTTCTCTTAACTCAAATAGTAGAGGTTTGTCCCCATGTGGATGGGGAACTCCCTTCTGTGCCGTCCCACGCACGCAGCTGTGCGGAAGGGCAATGCCACTTCAGAAACCTTATTCGTAGGAGAGCCCCTCTCTGAGCGTGCTGGAGGTCAAGGTCCCAGCCGCTGTCGGTGACCTGTTTTTTTTTCCTGTTCTGTGCAGGCAGAACTGAGCTACAGAAGGCCATGGAACACAACAGCAGGCTGGACAAGGAAATTCTGGTGCTGCGAGCACGGGTCCAGACGCTGGATTTGGAAAGAAAAGCGTTCCTCGATCTAGTGAGTACCCATCTCCTGCTGCTGGATCTCCTGCGCAGCGTAGGGCCCTGAAATACGTGTTCTCCTGTGCATCAGCTGGATGCTTTCTGTCACCAGCCAATATTTGCACCAAATGAAGGGAGTAAAAAGAGTAAACAACATTTCTTCCTTTTACTGGGGACTGTTATTAAAGACAGCAAATAAGTTTAGTCTAAAACCCCAACACCTAGCCATTTTATAGCAATTTTAAATTTATGCTTGTATTTTGATACCTTTCAGCTTCCTTGGCTTTTCAATGCGGCTACGTTGAGTTGCTCAGTAGAAGATAAACTTACTCCTTTTCATTCTGTGAGGGCTTTCTTAAGTGAATGTCACTTCTATTAGATTAACGTTTGACATAATAAATTTAGGATTCTCTAAATGTAGTAATCTTTATCGACGAGATAGTTCCTTACTGAGATTGCCAATAATGAATTAATATAACAACCTGTTTCCCATTAAAATGTGTCGTTTGGCACAAATTCTGTTTCTCTTCTTAACTCTCAAACTCTTTATATCACTCCTTCAGCAGGCTATAATTGCTTGCCAGCACTCTGTAGTTACTTATGCCATCCCAGCAGCAGCTCTCCTGCGGGTCTCTTGGATTAAAATGAGTATTTTAAAATTAATATTAATATCTCTGAGAATACTATGCCCATCTCTTCACAATAATACTGAATTCTTACTTTCCTGAATATTATTTGTTCACATTTGAGGATTTTAAAATTTTAGTATGTAGTTCTGTTCTGTGTGTTTAAAAAAGTTGCGTCAAAGCATCTCTGTAATCTCAAACCTTGTATTTACAGGACAGTCTGTTTCTGGGTGTGCAAAAACATATTATGTAATTTAATTCATGTTCCTCAGTTTACATATTTTTTAATTCCAAATAACACTTTTTTTTGATTTAGGACACTGCTTCTTTCAGTCACTATGTATGCCTACACCAAAAAAATATTTATAAAAAAAAAGAAATGTATATACACAAAAAAAATCTACAGCTACATGTAAGGTATTGTTTTCTTTTCTCAGAAAAAAAATGTAGCCAGACTAAAATCACTTCCAACTAACCACAGGGTTAAGCTAAAGGCAAATTACTTTTATGCCATAGGAATGAGGTTTAACTGTTGGCATAAAAGTTAGAAAAACAGCATTTTTAATTTGTAGAAGCCGAAAGCGTACTTCATTATGAGCCACAAGAGTTCCACATCCTGAAGTCTTTTTTTTTTTTTCTTGCCTGTGAGTTACAGACAGTGGGTGAGAAGCAGGCTGGCCAGTTGTCTCTGCTTTGGTGGTCTGTGGGAGACCCACCTCGCCCCGCTGCGCGCTCCACCGGTTGGAGTATTGAGCCTTAACCAGATCTGGTGCCTGTGTGGTGTGAGTCCGTGAGCGTGGGCTCTGCAGGTGTCTGGGGGTGTGGATGGAGGCTGAGGAGGCTGAAGAAAGGAAAAATGCCTGCTGAGAAGGTGGTGTGTGAGACCTCCCAGCTATAGCTCCAGCCTGCAGCCAAGAGTGAGGTGCGAGTGAGCGAGCGGCTGTGTGACGTGAACAGCTACCTGCTAATAATAATACTCTGTTGGTCCTATCAATATAATATTAGCAAAGACTGAAGGGTGTCCTCAGAAGTAGCGGTTGTAATCTATCTACACCTCTGCACTCAGTCCTGTTTGGTAAAAGGAGATGTACAACGTAATCGGTTGTAATTGAAATAAATGAAGAAAAATCACTTACCCTCTAACACAGCACAACGTTCCCCCTTTTACTGCTCTTCACTTCGCTCAGGAGTCTGAGGCCACCCAGCTGGAGCAGCCACATGATCTCAGCCAGTCCCTCAAGCTGAGTGGTTAATAGTAATAAATCTGCAGTTTATCTGCAACACATTTGAGGGGTGTCTTAATTCTCCAAGACAGCAAGATGAACGTTCACCAGAACTAAAAGCAAGTGTTTTCCTTTTGAAGGTTGAACAGCTCAAAGAGGAGATCTCTGAGTATCAGAGGAGCGAGAAGCAAGGACTTCTGTTGCCTGCACCAGCTGAGACTGAAGAAGTCACAGCGTCCTCGCTGCAGGTATTTTCAAGGGCTTTTTGTTTTATTATGGATCTTGGGGGGGGTTTTGCTCCTATGGCTGGTGGATTATCCAATGCAGATAGATGTAGATGATGTAGCTCACATTTTCTGGTTCTCTTGCTTATTTGTGAGACTCTGGTAGCTTTGGAATCACATTGTGCTAAGATTTCAGTCTTAATTATGTGCTAACTTTGCATTTTCTCTTGAGACACAGGGCACAAAGGATGAAGGGAGGCTTGAAGAAGACTGCGTTTCAGACAAAGCTGGCCCAGATCAAGAGGACAGATACCAGAGTAGCGAAACATTTCATAAAAGGTGAGCAGTGTAGAAATCCTACATCTGTTTTATTTTCATGGGTGGTTTATCTGGCACACTGGTTGCTGGTACTCTGTCTTGCAGGGTGGATTTAAGTATTGGATTCTTCAGAATACTCTTTAGTACTAACTTTGTTCCTCTGCTCCTGAATCAGAAAGTTTAGAGGTGATGCAGTCCTGCGTGGGTCCTTGGTATCAAGAGTGCAGGCAGTTTTCTGACCCTTTCTCCAGTTTGTTGCTTTCCTAAAAGAATAGGGCTAGGCTTTTGTGGCTCTCTGCAGACAAAAGTGTTGTTTTCGAAACTGTTTTGCTGCTGGAAAGACTCCTCTGGATTTGGTTGCTATCCAGGAGCGTACCAAAACACTTGGCTTTCAAACTTAAATATGCAAACTGGGATTTTTAAGGGAAGTGAAAGCTTCATTCTCCTGTGGCTGCTTCGTTCTCCTGTGGCTGAAGCTGCTGCGCCTCTTCAGGCAGGTTCAAGGAGGAAGGGGGTCTGATCCCATCCCTCTATGACTCTTTTGTCCTTCAAATGCCCAAGCCCGTTCCTCCACCTCAAGCAGCTGAATTTGCCGTTGTCTGTCTGCTGTTAGCATCCTCCCGCCTGACCAGTTTTCTCCCCAGACCTTCGTCGTTATTCGTAGAGCCCATCACCACTAATTCCCGTGCGTTGCTACGTAAAAAGAGCAGGCACAGGTCATGCTGGATGCAAATTGAAATTTGCAGGACAGAAATATTCCATAGTGAAAAACACATTGGCTTTTCCTCGCTCGTGGTAAGTGGTTTGGCCGTGTGTCAGCGTGTTTCCATAGTACTTCTGGCCTTGGTGATGTCGGTCTTTGGTGCGTAGGTGCCGAGAGGTGATTGAAAACATCGAGGGCAGGAATTCAGAGCTCCTTCACAAGCTGCAGAAACTGGAGCAGGAGCACGAGGATTTGGTTGAACGCAATGAAGAGCTGGAATCCATTCTGGGAGAGACACAGATCCAAACCAGGCAGGAGAAGGAACAGTTGGAGAGTGAGGTGGAGGGACTTCACCGGAAAGTAAGTAAGGAATGGAAGAAATAATGGTTTGGTTTTGTTTAATTCTCGCTCCCTTTCTCTCTGCGTACTGATTGGTAAAACAAAATTATGTTTGACCTAAACCTGCATGCTGCTTTGTTTAGCTTGACAAGAAATGTAACTAGCAAAATCTGCCAGTTTTAGAAAAGAGAGGAAAGGGAAAAAAATTCCAGCAGAGAGTAAATGACGCTTGCTTGGAGGTGCACGTTCCCCCGGGGTCGCAGCAGCATTGTCTTTTTCCAGCTCCTGTCTCCACTCCTTGGTGCTGGGGCCAGCAGAGTTAACCAGCTAACGTAGCTCCTGCCTCCACAGGAGTGAGACCAGCCAACGCTCCCTTCTCATACAGCCTTTCTCTACGTGTGGGTTGGCTGAGCTCTGAAGCAAAGCCTTTTTTTGTTTTGAATTCAAGTTGCATCTTTTTTTTTTTCCTCTGGAGCAACTTCTTCTGAAGCTTTTGTAGCTTAGAAGCTCTGATCTCCCCTGAGCAGCTGTCCTAGGTGGCATCAGTGCTCCTGATGGACTTCAGCGTCAGTCTCCCGCAGGAGCGGCTTTTCCATGTTGGATAGTTGTTTCTTCTGTCTGCGGTTCTTGCTGAAGAGCAAGTTCCAGGAAGCCCCAAGTCCTCTTGAGGCTCAGAAGAGAGGCAAGAGGTTTTTCTGAAGCCCATGAACTATCCCTTAACCTGGCACCCACGATAGAAGTCCAAGCTTTGCCTTGAATCCCTAACTGCTCTCCAGACCTGTCCGACGTGAAAATGGTCAGTGTGGGACACTGATGCTCCTTGATCCCGGGAAAGGTCACCAATTAAGCATGCTGGTGACAAAAGATTGCACTTTTGGTGTTTCCCCAAGCACGGCATGTTGGAGATCTGTTAGCTTGTGTGGCAAACACCGAGGCACCTCTGGGTGTGGGAGGCCAGGATCTGCACTGCCTGGGGACATCCCTGCTGAAAATAACAAATTTGAGGGCACAGTGAGTTTCTCTCATCAGCTGCTGTCTCTTGCTGCAGCATCTGCTGTTGAATGGGGCGGGCATGGCTGGACACATCTCTTTGAAGGGCTGTGACAAGCTGATGTGTCTGGAGAAGCTCTGCTCAATCTTGATCAAGACCTCACCAGTCTCTTCCTAACCCGTGTCCTCCTTGATTTTGGGCACTCTCATCCCGGGACAATCCGGATCTTTTCCTGTGAATAGGACAAGCCAACTCAGATCATCCTTTGACTTGAGGAGGTTGATAGAAAGTCTTTGTTATTTCCACTCGTTTGCGTCTGGCAGTCAGGGAACCTCTGGGAAATTGCAGAGGTGAAGCACCATGATGATTTTCTGGTTTACCGGAACCACGGCAACATTAGGCCTCCTTGCAACACCTGCGGAACCATCTCCAGCCACATTTTGAGCAAGAATTAAGGTATTATTGAAGCTTCTCAGCCTGATGCTGCCCTTGTCAGAGTGGTCTTTAGCCTTGACTTACTGGAGGGACTCTCCATCCCTCTGGAGGCAGCTCCCTGAGGAGCACCTGTACTTAGTGACTGGTTTGTGACTGCTTGCCCCCTGGGAAAATACCATTGGCAGCATTCGTGCAGCATCGCTACCAGGGTACGTGATCCCGTACAGACCGGGCAGCTGAAGAATTTCTAGCTGGAGAGAACAGAGGAAGCCAGAAGTTGGTCTCGTTAGGTCTCGTCCTTTGGATAAAGCCCTGCTGCCTGGCCAAAAGCTCTTCCTTCCTTGGGCTGAGCTTTCCTCTCCCCTCTGTCCGTGGCTAAGAGATGCTCTCTGCGGTGATTGTGGTCATAAATTGCCAGGCAGCAGGACCGGTCCGTAGAGGACCTTGGGTTTGGGAGAAGGAAGGGCACATGGAGGTTTTCCATCAGGAGTGAGTGATGCTCAGACGTGTCCACGCCCTTGCCGTTGTGTTAAAGCACGACCTACGAGATGGTACAAGTCTGAAGGCATGTCCCATGTGAACGCTGAAGCACACACATCTCCAACATGAATTGTTCGAAGGAAGAGAAGATTAATTACTTGTCAGTAGCCTGTGGCTGTGAGGGGAAAAGTCTCTCGGTACAGTGGAACAGACTGAAAGCATGTTCAAATATCTTAACGAAGGATGCCAGCAGACATTGTGTTTCTAAGGGTGTAGCTGAGGAGCCAAGGACAGGCTCTCTGGTGGGAATGGCAAAGGTCTGTCCACCACGACCGGGCTTTTGTTTAAATCAGGGATTGTTCAGCACACACTAAAACATTTCCCACTTTCTCACTGAAGCAGAATAAACACAACCATTCACAAACCAAACAAGATGTGTTTCCAGTTTGGAGAAATCCCTTCTTCTCGCTGTGCGTTGTTAAACAGATCCCTGGGAACGCTGCTGCGGGGGACGCAGGGTGAATGCAGCAGGGAGCACCGAGTAGCCAAGGAGATGCAAGGCATTTCGGCGGGCATGAAGTTGGCAGCCACTGCAGGTGAAAAAGAGACAGAAATGAGGCATGCAGGGCAATGGAGAAGAGCCAGGCAGACTGCAGGATGGAAGAGGAGGTGGGTTAACCCTTGGTTAGATCCAGCATCTTCTCAGATGGAGGACTGCAGAGCTGGACCCTGAATCTCCAAGGTGCTTTTGGGTGCCTTGGAGGTAACGAGGGAAGGAGTGCACGAAGGCAGGTGCGCTGGAGCCTGGAGAAAGCAGCGCTGCTGGACGTTTGCCAGGCTGCCCCATGTGAGAAGGACTTGGAAGTCTTTTCTGCTTTGGCATGCCTACAAAAATCTTGGCTGATTAGGCCACTGACTCGGAACGAGGACACCAGGATACAATGTGAGTATTGTTCTGCTGTTGGCGTGGGACTTAGGAGCGCAACTTAAATGCTTAAAACTTAGCAGCTTGGAGGAAAAAATAAGCAAAATGATCGAAGTGCATAGCTGAGTATCAACTTCAGGACCGAAGGTTGGCTGGGGGAGTGGGAAGAGGAGGCTTACTGTGCTTTTGAGATCCCTTCCACCGCTCTGATGTCCTCTTGAACCCCAAAGTATCATCTAGTCATGCAAGAGGAGGGGAGTTTATTGCTCTTGACTCTTCTGTACGAGGCCTGGGTGTTTCACCCCACTGATTTCCTTTCAGCAGCTAGGTTGGGTAACATCACCTGGCTCGAAAAACAGTATCACAGCAGCTTTCCTCTGGATCAGAGACCTTTCCCTGTTGGGAGCCTCAAGAGAGCCATCTTGTGCCTGAAGCCTGTCAGTGAAAGCAAAGCTCCCGGGCTCGACGTGCTGCTTTGGAATCACTGGGCTTGGCAGAGATTTGGCATTTCTTTGGCTTCGGCTTCCGGTTTGGAAAGGAATGAAGAGTGATCTCCAAATAAGTGCAAAGAAAGGAGGATGAGAAAGGCATAAGGCATCTTATGCGCTTCACCATGCGCTCATCTGTGTGAGTGGAGTGATGGATGTTGCCTTGATGGGTGCGGGATATGCTGTGTACAGATGAAGCTGGACCTCCTCTGCAGCTGAGCTTCATCTCCTTCCAGTGTCTCCGCTCACTCTGCAGCCTCGCTCAGTGAAAGCCCAGCTGGGGAGGCCAGCTTGGTGGCTTAGAAATAAAAATAAAAAAAAAAAAAACCCAGCACAAACTTTCTTTCGAGCGTATGGAGCTGAACGGAAAGGCTGCTGAATGGTGTGCTGGCTGACAGCGGAGCAGAGCTGGGCGGTGAGTGCCAAGACTGGGATTTTGCAAAAAGGTCTTTTTTGCAAAAAGGAACTGTAATCAGGAGAAGCAGCTGGACTTCTCCTAGCAGGATAGTAATCGTTCCCGTCAGATCCCGTACAAGGGTAGACTCCTCAGGGAGGATGGTGCAAATGCAGAGTGAGTACTTATCCACACAAACTGTTTTCTGCCAGAGAGGCACCGAGGTCAGCATTTTGCTGGCTTGAGAGTCCTCAAGGCCTTGCAGGAGGGAGTTACAACCTGCTTTGGGTGGTGGAGGGACCAGGAGAAGTCCTGGTGAACTGGATCCAGCATCTGCTGGGATGGGATCATCTGTGGAGGAGCGGGCGCTGCAAGAGCGTCGGAAAGGAAGATGGCCCATGGTATAAATCAGGGTCTCACGAGATCCTCCGTGTTGGGAGAGCAGCATGTAGAAGGCCCACAAGCTGTAGAGGCCTTGAGATTTAACCACGTGTCCTGGTCATTTCTCTTCTTTTTGTGGAGCAGAGTTCTTTCATTTTCTGATTTGGCCTTGGATGACCTATTCCCGCTTTGAAGGAGCAAGATGAAAGAAGTGAGCTGGAGCTAGCTCATGCTGGCGGCTGTCCACATCCCCTCCTCCTCCTCGCTTCCAAACATGGGGCTTATATTCTGTGATAGCAGCATAAGGAGCAATTTAGTAGTAGTTGTGCATTTAGTACTAGTTGTGAGTACTGGTTTGGTTTTAACTTGTGGCTTGTCTATGTTAAGATCACAAGTTTAGAAACAGAGTTACTTGAAGTGCAGAAGAGCAAAACTGAGATGAGTGAGGAAGAGCACGCGTCGTCTGGAGCACAAGAGATGCAAGAGGTGAGAGGGTTGTCCTTGGGAAAGAAATGTTTTTCTGTAGAAACATATGAAATGAGCATCTCCTGTGAATGCTCTTTGTCACCGTCTTCTAAGAGTTTGTAGCCCATCAGCTCATGCAAGACTGATGGATGTCTTTGGAGGAAAGCAGCTGATGTGCCAATATTATCTCCCTGATAACTCCTGTCTCTGATCAGATTGTCTTGCCCTCAGCAGTACCAGCTGAGGAGCTTGTTGAGTCCCTGGTGAGGGTGAAGGGTTTACATGTGTAAAGGTGCTTGACTCTTGGTGAGGGTTTGGTGAAACCTAGCTGGTGTGTCAGGACATTACGGGGCTGTTTCCCAGCTGGTTTGGGGCTGACTTTGCAGCTGATTTGTTGCTGCCAGTCAGTTGGATCTGCCAGCTGTCTAAGCCAGATGGAGCTTATTACCTGGGGGCGATACCTTCCCAAGGGATCTTGGGTCAGGTGGAGGCTCCAGGCCTCCAGGAACCCTGCTGGAAACTTTTGGAACCGTTTTTCCCAGCCTTGTTTTTTATAGAAGACACACTTTCTGCTTTTTTCTCCTCTTTTGCTGGAATAAAGGATGTCGTGGAAGTGACTCTTAACTGTGCTTGTTCCAGATGCTGGAAAGCTGTCAGGAAACGATAGAAAAGTTGGGAAGTCAGCTGGGAGAGCGGAGGGAACGGAGAAAGCAACTTGCGTCTGAGCTTGAACAGTTACGGGAAGATCTGAAGGCTGAGAAGAAGGTCTTGGGCAGCCAGGTACGTGTAACTCCTGCGGTGGGACTCCCTGCAGGAGGCAGTTGTCTGTTGTGACTCCCTAAAACATCCCCAGTTGCCCTGCAAGTGTGGTGCCTGACTTCTTTGATGCGTTTCCCTGGTCCAGCCGGTTTCAAAGGTTCTTTGGTAGATGGTGCCATTAAAGCAGGTGGGTTTAACACCGTCTCTAAACCGTCATTTATTTTTCCTTTCAGTGACTCTAATAACAAGAGAGTAACTCAAAGTTTGCAGCCAAAGCCCCCCTCTCTGTAAGTTGTCATACTTAGGGTCCCGGCACTGCCTGAAGTGACTGAACTGGTGGGCAGGCTTCTGGTGGGTTTCTCTGTGCTGGGAGCGTTGCTGATGCTCTTGTCTTCCAGCTGGACCACAGAGGAGAGCGAGGGTGTGATGCCAGCAAAACTGCAGAAGGGCTGGCACAGACGTAGGCAGGACAGGGGCTGGAAATTGGGCCAGACATTTAGGAAAGCTGCAGATCTGTGGCCTGGATCAGGCAGACAAGGGGGACCTGAGGGAGGCTGGCAAAGGGGGGTTACATCTGTTACAAACCCCATTTCTTAGCGCTCTGAGAGGCCTCACACCGGCTGTGGGTCACATCACATCCTTGGGCTGTTGGCACAACCGCGCACACACGAGAGTCTTCCTGGAGGAACAGTGGCATCTAGAGGACAGGACTTTTGTAGTGCTGTTAGGCAACAAATTCACCTTGTGAAAGCTCGGGACGTGGACCGAGCCTTGCCAAAGAGCAGTTTAAGAGGGGCTAGGTCAGAATATGGAGAGGAGTTGTTGATTTGGGGGAATGATGGGCAAAATGGGAAGAGTCACTCTTCAACCTTTTCATCCCCATAGTTCAATCTTCTCCTAATCCAGGGACCTTTTAATCCAAATCGAACATCCCTGCAAGTGTGGCTGTAATTCAGCCACCAGATGCCCGGTGGTTTCGCCTAAGGAGAGGACTGGTTTTCCATTCAAGGGATCACGAGGTGGAATCCAGTGGCCTGTGTGAGACTGTAGCGGTCTTCGGAACAGAGGACTCTGCATGTATTTGGTGGGATTCTGACTTCACGGCCGGGTTCGTTCCCTTTTGCTAGAGCAGCTGCATTGGGACGAATCATTCACCAACAGCGTGCTGGAAGTTAGCTCGGCATGAAATCACCGGGTTCTCAGGAGCGGTGTGCACCTGGAGGTCAAGATCTGAGGTTGTTCATCGTTGCGTTTGTCTCGATGTCCAACACATAGAATGGGCAAGTAGCTGGGACGGTAATTTTGTTCTTGTAAATTTTAATGATGGACTATGAACAGACGCTGTGCAAAGAGCTCTTTGCATTTGTTTGGAACTCTCTTCTTGTTTTCAAGCGGGTTTTGGACACTTGAGAGGAGAAAGCTGAGCTTGTAGTTAGGGGTGTATGATTTGGTTTCAGCACTGCTCAGCAGGAGAGATTAGACCAGGCAGATTGCGGTTCCGCTCCAGTCTGGGAGTTCCTGGGTCCTTCTGCACTCCTTGTGCCTTCCTTTCTTCCCCCTTTTATTCCCTTGGCATCTTCTCCTCATGTCTCAGGTTTTGGGTCTGCCGTTGCCTGGTGTTAAGGCATTAGGTGACGCTGAAGGTAGAGAGCAGCCATCCGTAGAAAGTTGGTTTGGGTCGGTTTGGATGGAGGATGCTCCCTGTGTAGACAGCTGAATACGCACTTTGTACGCTTCCGGTTTTTCCAAGAGTTGCGAGTTTTGTGAAGAAATGTGGCGCGTAACAGAAAACCCTGACACCTACAGATGGGCAACAGAAGGAGGAAATCTGATAAAGAGATGTGATTTGATGGCGGTTTACACGCAGCTACTTGCCAGGCAGGAAAAAGGACTCGCAGGTGCCTCTGCAAGGGTGAAACACTACAGCAATTTAGCTACAGGCCGTGTCCCCAGGTTGCCTTATGCTGCTCAAAAGGTTTCCATGAGACCAAAGAAAATGAAAGTCGTGGTGTTTTCTGACCTTACAGGTCTCTGAACCCCTGCAAGAAGGAGAACAGATTAACAAACTTGAGCAGAAACGTGAAGATCTATGTCCAGATGAAAAGACATATGAAGAACAGATGGCTAAAGTAGTGTTCTTGGAAGAAGAGCTCAAAAACTTGAGGGATGAACAAGAACTGCTCTGGTAAACCTTCACAAGGCCTGTGGTACTTTCAGCTCCTTATCCGTGCTGACTAATTTGTTAGTCTTTTAAAAATCCCCAGGGTGCTGCTTCTGGCAGAAACGGGCGCAGCAGCTTTGTGCCTCCCTTCACGTGTAATTGCCTCTCTGCAGGGAATGGGGTGAACAAGCCTTTCCCGCAGTGCCATCACGATCTGTCAGGAGTGAGCCTCTTCTTTTCTACAGCCGTTCCGGATTCTGAACGCCGTAAGCGAGAGCTGTCTTTAGGGAAGAGGCTTCTCCTCTTGGAATGAGGGAGTATTTGGACGAACGTGGCCCCACAGAGCTTCCGCTGTGAGCTCCCTGCTGTGGGTTCTGGGTGTCCTTGGAGGGCAGGTGTCAGCAGGCGTTGGGGTTGTAAATGAAGCTCCTACGGGTGCCCTGACTCCCCTTTTTTCAGTGGAGCGATACAAATTTAGAGTGGGAGCAGCCGTGCTCGGGCTCTCATTAGTAAGTAAAAGCTTGGATTCAGTCCGGGACAGTTACAGTCAGCTCAGCTGCCTGGATAACTGGGCTCTGAGGGGAAGCCAAGCCGGGATGAGACAGGCAGGTTTGCTCCTAAGGATGTGTGGCTAAGGGAGACAGCTTCATCGGAGACCCGAGCCCGCGCTTGCGTACAGCCAGGCGCTGTGCGAGCGTTGTGTGCCGCCCGTGAGCGCAGGGCAGCCGAGGTGGCCCCGTGCGAGTGTTCCCGTAGCCAGCAGTGACCCCACTGGTGAACGACTGCGAGCTGGCCCTTTGGACACGCGTTGTTTTGTGGGTCAACGTCCAGAGGGGAACGGCCCTTGCCCGGAAGTGCTAGAGCCAGGATCAAATCCCCTTCAGAGCCTCCCGAGACACCGGAGCGTTGCCTCCCTGGACTCTCGTATCGCAAGTTTTTTCCCTTCAGAGTGTGGTTTTCCATGGATATCTGTAGTTCTCTCTCTCCTTTACTATTTCTCCTTCAAGGTCTGAATTACTGGAAAGCAAGAAGAGGAGGGAGGAGCTAGAAAAGCAGCTACAAGAGAGCAACGAAGAAAAACGGTTGCTACTGGAAGAAATTGCCCAGCTAACACAAGATCTCCTGACTACCCGAGGGCAGGGCGACAGCACGCCTGACGAGACCTTGAGGATGAATCAAGGCACGGCGCACGGAGAGAAGAGGTTTCTGGCGCCGCAGAGCTCTGCGGGCACTTTAGATGGGAGCACCAAACAGGTACGGGCAGCTTTGCCATCTGCACCGTACTTTTTTCCCCGCTGATTTAGTGGCAAAACGTAATTAAAGCGGGCTGGAAGCCAATCCTGTAGTGTTAGCATGCAGGAGGAAGAGGAGGCTGACTGATTTCCTTGGGGCAATTGTTCGGAAAGTATGAAAGTCAATATTTCCTTCCGTGGTGTTTTTGGATGTGGCGGGAACTTGGCAAAAATGAATGGGCTCGTTAGTGCACAGGAAAGAAATAAGATATAGAGTGGTGTCCTTCAGTGATGTTTCAAACCTTTTTGGAGCTCTTTCTCAACGCGGCCTTGGAACGTGAGCAACAGGGCTGGCTTGCTATTCCCACAGCGGCCTTGCTCTTGCTGTCGGCAGAAGCTGCCTCGTTTCCCGACGACTCCTTGCAATCTTCCGCTGTGAGGCTGCGGTGCAGAGCTCGTCCCGTCGCTGCTGCCCCGCAACGGCAGCTCGCAGGCAGCTGGGTTTTGCTGCAAGCCCTGTGCCCACGCCTCAGCTCCTGCTCCCCAGTTGCTCTGCCAGGCAGCAGGGAAGGCCCATGTTTTTTCCCTACGTTTAGCTGCGTTTTAAATGCCATTTGTTCACCTTTCTGACCTCAAACAGAAAGGAGAGGATCAGAGTCGTGCTGAGCCCCAGAAGCAGCAAACCTGTACAGCGAGAGCAGACCAAAGCAAGATGCAAGGTGCAGAGGGGATGCTGAAAAGGATCCCAATAGAAGCAGGTGGGGAAAAAACCCACGAAACCCAACTGATCCTGAGGATATTGCCAGATGCCACAGTGCTGGATCAAGGCTTTGCAGCTTGGGAATTTGTCTGGGGATTTACTGGAGAAGGGAAGCTTGCTCTTCAGTAGATGTCATCTGGTGTCAAGAGCAGAGGGTGAAGATGCAAAGCGGGAATGCAGGTGAACAGATGGCTGCAAGTGATGCTGGGCAGAAGGGTTTGATGCGCCAACCATGGGAAGCTCCTGACTTATCTTTGAGCCACAGAGGTTTTTGGGGACTCCATCTGCAGCTGCACAGAGAGTTCAGAAGTCAATATGCAGGGGAAAAACCATCTGCCGTAAGCGGAGGGGTCTAAAATGTCTGTGAAACTCAACCAAACGTATGGATGGAGATCATACAGAGCTCAATTATCTTCCCAAAGCCATCGCAGAGCGGCAGTGACCGCCTCGTGGTGTCCTGGCTGCTGGCGCGCTGTGCCAGCGTGTCTGTTCCTGTGCTGCTGCCAGGGCTCGCTTTGTTCCTGCTGCCGGTGGGAGCTGTGGCTGGATGTGCCCCTCCTTGCGTAGTTGTCTTAGTCTGGCACAAGAGTTAAGAGCAACCTGGGTGGCTTTGCTTTTGTCTGACAGGTTAGTTTTACCAGGGGTTTGTTCCCTCATCCGGGTTGTTGCATCTTCTCCCTCAGCCTCAAGAGCTGTATCGGATTTTCTGAGGGGACAGACAGGACGGGGAGCAGGACATCATGTGAGGGCAGAAGAAATGCCTGCCTGGTTGTACCCACCCTCCTGCTTACATGCCCTTAAATCCTACTGGCATACGTCTGCCTTTCTTAATTACCAGTCTTTATCTTTCCTTGCAGCTAATTTCCATGTAACCTTTGTCGTTTTGCTGTGCCTGCAGAGTCTGCCCAACCAGGCATTCCAGCAGCAGGAGGAAAAAACACGGCAGTTGCGGCAGGACTTGCGTCGCGTTCAGAACTTGTGCAGCTCAGCCGAGAGAGAGCTGAGATACGAAAGGGAGAAGAATGTGGACTTACGAAAGCAAAACCTCTTGCTCGAACAGGAGTGCACCAAGGTAGGAGCAGAGCAGGGACAACTGCTTGAAGAGAGCGTCGCATCGCCGCACAAGCGATGGGAGATCTGAGGTGCTGATCTGAAGGGACAGGACCTCATTCACATTTGACCGTACAGCACCTGGGCTGCTCGGGCATGCTGTGCCTCAGCTCCACAAAAATTGCACCACCTCCAAACAAACGTGCTGCACTTGCTCCCTGTGCTTCTTGTCAGTTCTTGTTCACTGTCCAGTCATCCTGTTGCCCTTTTCCCGATCGAGACATTTCAGATGATAGATAGTGAAGTGCAAACTTGATTTTTTTTCTTCTTTTGAAACTCAGGTCAAAGCTGAGCTGAAGCAAGCCCAGGCAAAACTCTTGGACACAACTGAAAAGTGCTCCTCTCTCTCAGCGCAGTGGGAAAAAAGCCAGCAGAAGGTCCAAGAACTCGAACAAGAGCTCTTGAAGTGCTCCCAGGCTGATAAAGCGCAGAGCAATCTGCAAGAGAAGCTTGCACAGGAGAAATCCAAACTATGCGAAGCACAAGACAAGGTAACTCGTGAGTGTGAGCTCACATTGATCCTGCCGTGTTCCTGCACTCATGGTTGGATTTGGTTTTGAAGTGTGCGGGGTCAAAATAGGTGCAGAAAGGTTTGTTGCTAGTTCCTGACATAGTGTCTGCTCCAAACTCTGTAGCCATTGGAAAGGTTTCACTTTTAATGGACTCGGACACAGAGACATGCAGAAGTACTCTTGAGTCAAAGCAAGCAAATCTTTCATTCCCATGAGTCAAATACTGAGGGATCAAAGGGATCTGAATCCCTTGGATTCAGGTACTGGCCTATAAATTCAGAATGGTTGATTTGTGTCCAATTTTAATCCGAGGTTTCAAAACTCCAGCAAAAGCTAAAAGATTTGCAACACCAAGTGCTACTGGCAGAGGCCCGTATGTCAGAGAAGAAGCTCCTGGAGGAGGAATTGAAGGAGGCCCGAGAAAAGGAAGCTCGTGTGCAGCAAGAACTTCACGAGGAGCAGCTGAAAAGGTACCCAGAGCTGAGTAAGACTTGTTCTGCATGCGGAGGGCAGGTACGTGGCAGAAAATGCTGCTGTGCAGGCTACCGCCTGCAGCTCCGGGCCTGGCCCTAGGTGGGCTCACAGTCACTGCACCACTGGTTTCACTTCCTCTCTCTGCTGTTGACCTGCCGTTGTCCCTGGCAGAGCTCCACAGGATCCCCTCTTTACGAGATGCAAAAGATTTTTGGAGACTACCACTGCCTCAGAAGGTGCATGGCCCCTCCTGCCAGCCCAGTGATTTGGCTCACCTTCTAGATGCCAGCAGTCCCTTTCTTGTGCAGCTGGGACTGATGATCCCAGATCCATCAGGGACCCTTTCGTGTGCCAGCCAGGATGTGCTGATTTCTTTCTACCCTCAGTGTTGTCCAGGGCAAGCGCAGAGCAGCGCGATGTTGCCTTTAGATCGCGGCCAGCCTTGAATTCACGGTGGCACATTGTGGGCTGGCCTCCAGCACGGTGTCTCACTGTCACACCAACGTGCCTTTAGGGAGCTCCTGGAGCAGCAGGTGGAGGAGCTGCGGCAGCAACTCCGGCATTCGCAGGAGACAGAGGCGTCGCTGGCCAAGATGCACGCGGAGCTGCAGGCCAAGACTCTGCACGTGCTCGAAGATGGGAGGAAAACTGACTCAAGCGAGGTGAGCTGCAGCACGGCTGGGTCCTCATCACCCACGGTGATGCTGTGCTGCTGGCTGACTCCAGAGCAGACCACTGAGCTCTAAGGGGAAATGAGACCATCCCAGTGTGAAATCTGTACCTGGGAACTGCTGAAATAGGGTCAGATTCAGCCAGGTGCTGAGCCCTTGCAGATCCCACCCGTTGAAACGGGAGCTGGAGGAAAAGCACCGTCCCATCTGGCGTAGGGTTCCTGGGGATGCAGCTCTGAGGGCAGAGGATGAGGACTTGAAGGGAGAGGGGAAGAGGCCACCCCCTTTTTTTGCGGAGCGTGGAGCATTTGCAGGGAAATTTTGGCAGACGACGCCTCTCTCTAAAGCCTGCAGCCCCTCCAGCAGCACAGAAATCCACGCTCCCCCTTCTTCCAGGGGAGGAGGCAGTGGCCTTGGGAGGCAGAGTGGATGGACGCTGTGTGTACTGGGAACCACTGGGATTTGTGACAGAGCAGCTTTGGAGAGCAGACTGACAGGAGACAGGGGGGCCCCTACAGCTGAGGACACTCACACAAGTTAAAACCAGATGTTCTTCCAGCACCTCCAGTGTCAGAAGGAGAACCAGAAGCTCTCAGAGCAACTTTTGCTGCTGAAGGAGGAAAACAAAGACCTTTACGAGGAAGGAGTCCGTCTCCTGAACCAGAAGGACCTGTATGTCAGGTAACGGCTGCAGCAGGGGCAGGGGATGTGCGGACACGGCAGCCCTACCCAGGAACGGCTCCGTGTGCCCGGCGGTGACGCTGCCTGTGACCGTTGTGTAGCCTTCTTGCCTCTGCCGTTCGAGGCACTGAGCACGGAGAGATCTGCCTTCCCCTGCCGCCCTGCGCGCAGCTCCGCCGCGCGTTGCGTGGCTGCTGTCGTGTTCTCCTGGGCAGCTGAGGGCGGCGCAGAAAGCGAGGGGGCGCCTGGGGAGGGCTGCGGGTGCTGCTGTTCAGGCTCTGGCAGCGGCAGAGATGCTGCATGGGGCTGCTTGCTTCTCCCCAGAGCACTTTTGATCGGATTGGAAGCACAGAAACCTCTTTGTCATGAGTTTTGAGCAAACGTGGGCAAACATCCCTTTCATGGTAGCAACCTCTCCATTTTTAGTTTCTCTTCTGTCCCATCTGGATAACGGTAAAGAAGAACGCTGCCTGAACGGGACGAGTTTGAGGGGAAGAGCGATGATCACAAGTCTCAGTAGAGACAAATATTGAGCCCTCGTGTCGCAGCTCCAAGAAGCGCCCACTGAGGGGGCTCTTTCTGCAACTGGTTTGCCTGGGCCTTGCTGCACAGGGTTGTTCTTTGCCTTTTTTTCACCCTTACACAAGTGCTGCCCCTTAACCGCCCACATCCCCACCCAGATAAACGACTCCCGTTCACCCTTTCCCCATCCCTTCCAGTTCTGGTGAACTGATAGCCCTGCTTGGTGTGAAGAGCTGGGAGGGGTGAGCACAGGGCTTTGTAAAGCTGGGAGTCAGTTTTGGGAATGCTTTGGGTCCCTTGCCCTCAATCCAGTTCTGTTTGGTGGACGCTTAACCATGCCACCTTTGCAACAAAAAAACCCCAAACCCAGGAGTGAAAGGCATCGTCTGGGAAGTCAGTGGGCTCATTCTGCCTTCAGCTGTGCAGGCAAAAGGAGCTGGGGAGAGGGCTGAGGCTCCCAGTTCAGGCCTGGAAGAGCCTGAATAAACAGAGGACATCTCCTGCCTTGTTCTTCTCCCAGAACACAACAGCATTTCGCAGCCTGATGTTTGAATCTCTGCCTCCTCAGGAAATACAACGAGATGCAGCTCCGGCACAAAGACAAGATGCGCAGGGCCAAGGAGACTTTTATCCACGAAGTGAAGCACAGGGACAGCAGAATTAAGCAGCTGGAAAATGAGCTCAGCGAGTCAAAGCTCCAGGTGGAAAAGGTGAGAGAATGCCAAAAAGAATGAGTTTAGGAAGATGGAAGGGAAGTTTAGGGACAGCTGATTTGCAGGCAACGGCATCGCACTGCACGGAGAGCTCTGCCTGGTGCGCTGCTCCCGCTCTGTGCGCAGGACTGCCGCTGCCCTGGGAAAGAGCTGGCGGTGCCGAGGGGCACCAGCCCATCCCTGCGGGAACAAAAAGCCAAAAGGAAATTCCTGGCTCAAGTTTGCCCTCGGGGAGAAGCCACGTCCTTGGTTCCCGTTCAGGAGCTGCCTAAGCTCCGTCATCTTCTGCCTCAGAAATATTACTGCTAGGAAGTGACTCAAAAGCCTCTTTTTGGGGTGTGTGACATCAAACAGCGTGTCGCTTCTAGGGTGAACGTGCTTGATGGTGACCCCTTTGGTAAAGCGCTGTAAGGTGAGGAGAGGACAGAGAAGGGTGAAGCATAACCGCTGGTTGTTATTTCCTTCTGCCACAATGCTCAGGGGAAGATGCTGATTGCACAGATCACTGCTGAGAATGAGAAATTACTCCAGGAAAGAAGACAGCTTCTCCAGAAGACAGCTGACCAGGAGGAGAGTTCTTGGAGCAACCAGTCTGTGCCTGCCACCCCACACAGCCGGTAGGCACTCAATTATTTCCCTGGGAGCTTGCCTCTTCCCAGTGCTTCTCTGGTTTTACGCCTATTTTTCTGAAGAAATCCAAGGAAAGCCTGAACTGTACCCCTGTCACTAGCGCTGTGGCTTTTAATTGCCATGGGATGTAATTAGCTCCTTTCCCCATCCAAACCCTCAACGTACAGCTGGAGGCTGTGGAGGCCAAAGGGTCTGAGGCTGTAACAGAAAGCGTAGCGTGGCCGGAAGGAAAATAACTTGTGCCTTGCATGTGTGACGTGCTCAGGGTGAAGATCCTGGAGGAGGAGAACATGCGGCTGCGGGACAGCAAACTGCGGCTCATCGGCCACGCGCCCGGCTCGCAGCGCACGCCGAGGAGCATCCACGCTCCCAACGCGGAGGTGAGATTTGGTCTCAGCAGAGAGGTTGCAGGAGCTGATGTCTCCTGCCAGTGAGGGCTGGTGTTTGTAGCTGAGGGTGCCGGAGAAGGGCTGAATCGATCCCTCGCCTGGGCTGGAAAGGGGCATGGAGCACGCAGCGGATCGCAGCGGCTTTGTCGGCGAGGAGCCGAGCAAACTGAAGATAAGCCTTGCCTAAAAGCTCAGGTTTGGATCGACCAAGTTAGGGAAGAACTTTAGGGGGAGAAATGGAGAAGAATCCAGGAAAGCCAAAGATTGTGTTTCAGCAACACGTCAAATAAAACGAGCGGATTTGGAAGTTTATTGGTGTATTTTGAAATTTGGAGGAAACCCAGTTGGGTTGGAAAAGAACTGTTGAGGATGGAGAGGCTGTTTGGGGCCTGGCAGAAAGAGCTGTTTGTGTGTTCCAC